>ONZH01029616.1:0-53161 GCA_900303285.1 Rhinella marina | reverse complement strand
AAGATGTGGAGGAGCCACGGGCCCCAGGATCTGAAGGTAACGTAATAATGTATGACTGATGATGTCACCTGCAGCGGGATTCTTCATAGATCCTCATTCTCTACAGAAGGCAAACATGGCGTCCTGTCTGACAACCACCGGCGGGCACAGACCTTCTTCCTCTATGCCTTCATCTGGGGTTTTGGTGGCCACCTGCATCCCAGGTAAGATTATATGTGTATATTATATATAGGAGCCCCTACGCTCCACCTCTGGAACCTTTTCTGACTTTCCATTCTACATCCACATACATTAACATGGAGCTGATTCCCACCTTTGTTCCTCTGGGAAGGCTTTCTACAAGATTTTGGAGAGTGTCTGAGGCAATTTCTACTCCTTCATCCAGAAGATCACTTGTCCATTATCTCGGGGCGCGGGGCTCAGGTTCTTCCAGACTCGCCCAACCCTTTATGAAGCTTTGTGCTCTGGGGCGCAGTCATGGAGGAACAGAAAAGGGTCTTCACCAAACTGTTCCCAGTAGTCACCGTACATTAGTCCACAGAGTCCTGTCTGCTGAATGATTTCTCTTCATTGGAACTAAAGGCTGCGTTACACTGCTCGATTTTTTTTAATTTTTTTTTTGGCAGACGACCGCTAACACTTGTTACCAATTATCTGGCAAAGTAATACTGCCGCCGATTGCCCGATGAACGATCTCGTTCATCTGGCAATCCAAATCTTTTGACAGGTTAAAAAAAAATCATGGTTGTCAGGCGGCAGATGGTGGTGTCTAATCATTCAGTATGGGGGCGAGTGAGAGTATACTGAGGAGGAGATCGCTGCATGTAATAGCAGTGGTCTCCTCCACTAGTGAGCAGATGATTGTCAGGAAGGAACACCTGTAAACCTAAACCTGTTAAATTGGGCTGTATAATACACCCGTAATACAGGCATTGGGGTGAAAGCTGACCTCTGCCCCCTACCCTCTATAGCAATACCCCTCCTCCACCAGCTGGCAGTCAGGCAGCCATTCACCAGACTCATCCCTCATACGTCAGATAGAGAAGTGCGATTGGTCACTACACAGAAGACATTGCCGCAGAGTCCAGTGGTGGCGGCTTTACACCGCTCCATCCCACGCCTGGCATTGTGCTTGGTGATGGAAGGCCGGCGTGCAGCCCTGGACACCCAGGCCATGAAGATCTCGGCACGGTTTATGTGCTGATTTTAATGGCACAGGAGGTCATACGCTGCAGTTATGGACTTGCATCCTCCTTCCTATCGCCATCTTCCTTCTGTACTTCGTCTATTCTTCTCTTGGATTTGTGGTATTTCATCTTCTCTATCATGTTTGCACTGACTTTTATCGTCGTGTTTGATTATTGGTTTGGTGGCGGTGGGTGAGAGATGAGTGAGTATTAGCGTCCTCCCCGCCCAGGGTGGTCCCCACATACCCCTGACCCCAGGGTTCAATAAGATCGGTGGTAATACTGGAGAAGTGGACTTCAGGTGTCTTTCCCAATCACTAACAATGTCTCCCGGGACTCGGATACCGCCAGGACTTACAGTGCGGTAGAAGAGCACAACAACCGGGTGGTGACCATGAGCTCACAGGAGAAGATATCCTAAGACTAGCTGAACATAAAGTCCGTCAGCCCAGAATCTGCCAAATGTGTGAAGAGGGAAAAGCTGCTTAATTTGGCTCCAAGGAGTCCGTGCACCGGACTGTCAAAATCAACACAACCATGAGCTGGCGTCAGCTTCAGCTATTATTTACGCCCCTCTCTGCCAGATAGGATGCGGATTGGCCCTAACACTAACCCCACATGTTAAAAAAGTGGTGAGAGAAGTTGCAGATTATTCCACAATTAAGGATTTCCTCATTACCTGTGACTTGTTGACTGCACAGTAATGGCATAAACACCGTAGTAATTGTCCCTCGCCAATCGATGACAGTAACTGAATGATGGAGATGGAAATCCATCAACTGAGCAGACGGAAGACCTAGCTCTGCTATGTATCCCAGCAAGATGGCCACGTCAGATCCAAACCACACAGCGACAGAATTCACAACCAGCAGCAATGAAAGGAGATGGAGCCACAGGTCCCAGAATATACCGGATACCATCAGACTAGAGTATGAGACAGGAATCTGGAAATAAATGCAGAGACCTCTCACCACCACGGCAGAGGGACTAAGACCTGGGACACCTGAGCGGATTTCTCTGGAGGTGAGGATTGAGGCGGCCAGAGGAAATTATCATGTCCTGCGTTATCTCTACCACAGTCTTATCGGGAGGAATGATCGGAGAAAATAGAGGAGTCGCAGCTTTTAGGTTTATGGACTCTGGACGAAAGGTCCTGACAAACCTATGGAAGAACCATCTCTCCTGTCGGGGTTCTAATGATCTGACCAGCGCCTCCGCTCCTCAAGGGCCCAATTCATTGCCCACAATTCACGCTCATGGATGCGACCTACCTACCATCCTGAGGATGCCCTTCTGAAAGTACAGCCCCTGATCTCCTGTATCAGATGCATCCTCCTCTACAATAACTGCAGTGGATGTCTCAGGATAGAGACGGAAGAGAATAATGTCTTAAGGACCTCAGGAGACAAATCTGCGGAAACCACTGCAGAAGAAAAGGATCCAGTAAACTCCAGTGACAAATCCCCTGAGACTATTAGGAGGAGCCCAGTTCTGGAGGCCGGATGGAAAGCCTCAGTAAATGTATTCTACCCAGCAGGCGACCAGATCCAGGGACTACCTGTACATGACCTTCTCCATTGGGGTAATTCTCCAGATAATGGAGGCCAACCAAGGGTCCCCCAGAATAACTGGACTGAGAGCGAGCAAACGGCAAACAGATTGACTGCGGACTCTCCCCACTGACACCTTAAGACCGGGGGTGGAATCCTGAGATCCACCAGATAAAGGAGAGCCCGACAATGAGTCCGTACACCAAATCAAAATCCAAAGATTCTACTACAGCACCACAATCTACAGAAACCTGCACAAGCCAAGATGGACTCATTCACTCCTAGAGGGCAACGGCCAAAATTTCTGGCGGCAGAATTAAGGACTAGAGCTTGCGGTGGAGAGCCTCTGGGGAGCCTGCGGCATCGGCTCGTATCTGGTCACAGTAAGGATGAATGTGCCGAGCAGGAACAAGCTCTACAAAGGGCATCAAACTGAGCTCAAACGGTGCCCTATGTGGACCTTACACGGGGACCCCAGATGGGGGCGCATGTTCCACAAAACCACCTTTAATTGCATCGTATTCTTAGCGCCGTCCCCTCAGTGTGATCAGGAGACCTCAGTCAGCCCACGTGAAGAAACCTCCACGACCTTCTCTCTGAAAGGTCTGTCAGTATTAAAGTATAAAACAATCCGAGCCCCTGGGGGGCTTTGTACATCTCTACCCCCAGCAGAGAGGCCCAAACCACGCTGAATATGGAGCAGTACCCACATGTAAGGCAGCCCCATGTAAAAGGACAAGGACTCCCTCCGCCTCCCGTACTAGTAATATAGATGTACTGTACATTCTGTGTGCTACGCCCACCAGCGGCCCCTATCCCACCTAGCACTAACGGTGGGGTAGAAGGGGTTAATTCACTACTCGGCCAATGATTCTGCTCGTTGCCCGGGGCAGTTTGTCATGTGCCGAGCGCTGCACTCCACGTATGTGTACACGTTATCCGGGCCCTCTACGCCCGTGGACGCAGCAGCTGAATACGGAATAAAGGACCTCCGCTTGTCCGTCCTGTTACATGGGACTGCCTTTGTTTTCCTTTTTGACCCTCCAAGGGGTTAATTGTGGACCTAGATTACGGCGTGCACCACACTTCGTTACCAGGGGTGCTGTATATTCCAGCCCCTCACACGTGACCCAGCTGTGGCTGTCAGTCCACCGAACATGATCAAATCCACGAGACACGTCCCTGCTTCCTTCATCTCAAGTAGCCTGGAGTTCTTTTAAGGAAAGGCTGTAGAACCTCATCGATCCATGAACTTCTCACCGACGGACCCTCCCCCGCCACGATCGGTAGAGTAGAGGAGTGGGGCCTGAGTCCACCATGACACTCGCCTGGTACTCGGATACCCCCAGGACAGCAGGCAGAATAAGATCCAGAAGGTTATAAGAAACAGAACCTGCAGTACAGGGAGATGGTGATGACACAGCAAAACGGACCCCACTACAGAACCCAGTAAGACATCCAGAACCAGTCCAAACCACACAGCAACAGAAGGCACAACAGACACAACTACAATGCTAGCCGCAATGAGAGGCCGTAGAACCACAGGTCTCAGGATACACTATGCTGTACTAGATATCGCGCTCAGCCCCATTCACTTCTATGGGGATAAGCTGCTCCTAGGCCACATACCTGATGAATGTGACGTCACTGGCCTGGGGAAAGCTGGAGAAGGCCTCGGCGCTCACAGGAGTGCTGGTGCCTTCCCAAACAGCTAATAGGCAGGGGTCCCAGGGCCAGGTGTCGGACCCCCACCGGCCAGATACTGATGACCTGTCCAGAGGATAGATCAGTATCAAAATCCCAGAAAACCCCTTTAATTAGCAATAGTACCATATTGGGGTGCAGCTGGGGTATTACTTCCCTCACGTCCTGTACTGTTTGGTGTCATATGATGTATTCACCTCGTATCCGGCACCAGGTGTGACTCCTGCATCCACCATATTACATTCCATAAAACTTGTATGAAGACCAATGAAAGGATCTGGTTAGCTCCATAGTCTGCCTGCCCTGTCTCAGTCTATGGTCTCAGTCTATAGCTTGCCCTGTCTCAGTCTATGGTCTCAGGCTATAGCCTGCCCTGTCTCAGTCTATGGTCTCAGTCTATAGCCTGCCCTGTCTCAGTCTATGGTCTCAGTCTGTAGCCTGCCCTGTCTCAGTCTATGGTCTCAGTCTATAGCCTGCCCTGTCTCAGTCTATGGTCTCAGTCTATAGCCTGCCCTGTCTCAGTCTATGGTCTCAGTCTATAGCTTGCCCTGTCTCAGTCTATGGTCTCAGGCTATAGCCTGCCCTGTCTCAGTCTATGGTCTCAGTCTATAGCCTGCCCTGTCTCAGTCTATGGTCTCAGTCTGTAGCCTGCCCTGTCTCAGTCTATGGTCTCAGTCTATAGCCTGCCCTGTCTCAGTCTATGGTCTCAGTCTATAGCCTTCCCTGTCTCAGTCTATGGTCTCAGTCTATAGCCTGCCCTGTCTCAGTCTATGGTCTCAGTCTATAGCCTGCCCTGTCTCAGGCTATGGTCTCAGTCTATAGCCTGCCCTGTCTCAGTCTATGGTCTCAGTCTATAGCCCGCCTGGAAAACAGATACAAACATCCTGCACCATGTGATAGTAGAATGTGCGGATGTACAAGGCTAAATTTAGAGATTCACTGAAAAAATGCACTAAAACAGTAGATGCAAACAATATATGGACTAAGCCCTCACTCTATAGATAATCTATTATCTATAGAGTGAGGGCTTAGTCCATATATTGTTTGCATCTACTGTTTTAGTGCATTTTTTCAGTGAATCTCTAAATTTAGCCTTGTACATCCGCACATTCTACTATCACATGGTGCAGGATGTTTGTATCTGTTTTCCGTAAATATTTTTTGTCTCTGGAAGGTGTAGCACCTTCTGGTGTGAATGCGCTCCTAAAACCAGGGGAGTAGCATTCATGTGCACTTTTGCCCCACCTATCTAAGAGGCGACCTTGATTAAGGTGGTACATATAGGTGTGTGTGCTCCTCCTCTCATTGGTTGCTGATGCACACAGAGGTAACTAGGAGCAGCACACTATATGTGCAGGGTCTGAGCACCTAAACATAGATGCACAACCGCATAGGAAGGTTTAGCGTAGGACCTGCCTGGACTGAGACCACCGTGGCGCTGGGTAGGTGGGCATAGATGTATTTTGATCAAAATGTATTGGCTAAGAGTCTCAGATTTTATCTATAGAGTGAGGGCTTAGTCCATATATTGTTTGCATCTACTGTTTTAGTGCATTTTTTCAGTGAATCTCTAAATATAGCCCGCCTGCCCTGTCTCATTCTATGGTCTCAGTCTATAGCCCGCCTGCCCTGTCTCAGTCTATGGTCTCAGGCTATAGCCTGCCCTGTCTCAGTCTATGGTCTCAGGCTATAGCCTGCCCTGTCTCAGTCTATGGTCTCAGTCTATAGCCTGCCCTGTCTCATTCTATGGTCTCAGTCTATAGCCTGCCCTGTCTCAGTCTATGGTCTCAGGCTATAGCCTGCCCTGTCTCAGTCTATGGTCTCAGGCTATAGCCTGCCCTGTCTCCGTCTATGGTCTCAGTCTATAGCCTGCCCTGTCTCAGTCTATGGTCTCAGGCTATAGCCTGCCCTCTCTCCGTCTATGGTCTCAGTCTATAGCCTGCCCTGTCTCAGTCTATGGTCTCAGGCTATAGCCTGCCTGCCCTGTCTCAGTCTATGGTCTCAGTCTGTAGCCTGCCCTGTCTCAGTCTATGGTCTCAGTCTATAGCCTGCCCTGTCTCAGGCTATGGTCTCAGTCTATAGCCTGCCCAGTCTCAGTCTATGGTCTCAGGCTATAGCCTGCCCTGTCTCAGTCTATGGTCTCAGGCTATAGCCTGCCCTGTCTCAGTCTATGGTCTCAGGCTATAGCCTGCCCTGTCTCAGTCTATGGTCTCAGGCTATAGCCTGCCCTGTCTCAGTCTATGGTCTCAGTCTATAGCCTGCCCTGTCTCAGTCTATGGTCTCAGTCTATAGCCTGCCCTGTCTCAGTCTATGGTCTCAGGCTATAGCCTGCCCTGTCTCAGTCTATGGTAGACAATCTCCCGGATAGGGACATGGCACTTCTTCACTATGTCCATTTGACTTGCCAAAGGTCTTCTGCCTCCATGTCCTGTAATGCAGTGATGGGTGGGATGGCTATGTGACTAAATGTCCTCACCCATAAAGATCCTTCATGCTTTCCTCTGCAGACATCGCTCCGTATTTGATGGATTCTTGAGAAAATCTCTTGTGCAGTGTGTCCTCCAAGCTGAAGTTCCAGAGGACACATCTGTGTTTGATGTGACTCCTGCACTTGATGGTCTGACCCTCATAGCAAATCCCAGAGCAGGCCAGCCCGAGGTGAGTGCAATGGTTGGAGATTTTGCCTGTCTTCCCCTCCGCTCACCTGTCTTCCCACCGCTCGCCTGTCTTCCCCACCGCTCGCCTGTCTTCCCCTCCGCTCGCCTGTCTTCCCCTCCGCTCGCCTGTCTTCCCCACCGCTCGCCTGTCTTCCCCACCGCTCACCCTCACCGCTCGCCCGTCTTTCCCACCGCTCTCCCGTCTTTCCCACCGCTCACCTGTTAATATTTCAGAGTCTCCTCTATGCCGCTCGATGCATGGTCCTGTCTGGACACCCAGTATTATTGGTAGGTTCTCCTGGTAGTGGAAAGACCACCCTGACCCAATCACTGGTCACTTCTGGAGCAACCTCCATGCGGATTCCATTTAATCTGATGCTACAAGCAGGATATCTACGACAACTCCTAACAACCCAGCACGAAGCTTCTCCCACCATGGAGCTGATGAGAGTAAGAGCACGTCGGGCACGACAACTCTTCATCCTGGATGATCTGCATGAAGCCTGGGCTGGTAGGTTGGGTAATGGTATATTTTTGTTTTTTTTTTAATGTACATATTAGAAAAGTGCTAAATCCTTTCAGGGTAAGAAAGTGTCCCATCCGTGAAGGTGAATTCAGGGTGTTGAATGGAGTGGGTTGTGTCCATTGATGTTCATAAGACTCAGCTTCAGACGGTATTGTACAGTGCAGTCCTAAAGCTCTCCCCACACCACTGTCTCTACCCACTGGCATGATTTGCCCCAAATGACGGCTCACAACTGGACGATGGTCCCTTCCTGACTAGGTGCAGGGGAGTATGGGATAAAAATGTAATAACAGACAGGCAACTTAAATTATAGGTGAGAATAGCAAACCAGGAGGAGTAAACGGATGGACCGGGTCACAACCAGGAGAGAACATCAGCCAAGTCAGGCACAGCGAGTCACATCAAGGTCCAAACGGAGATGGGTTCAAGATCTAGGGAGACGTCAGCCAACAGGACTCACAATGGCAAAATCGTCAATCTGAGGCAGGTGCAGAAACGCAGTCCAAAACTAGAGAATAATAATGAGGCAAACCGGCTGGTGAGGCCAAGCAGACCAAATCACAGGTAGCTGGGGCCAGCAATACCTCCACCCTGCAGGTCACATGATGCACCTTGAGTCACGTGACCTGCATGACTTCATCTGCATCTGATTGGCTGGCGTTTCTGAACTCTGCTCTCTGGCCTGGTTACTATGGAAACTGGATGCCGACGCTGCCACTTGCTGACAGTTGGCTGCCGGTGTTGAGGGGAACGCAAGGGGTCCGATCAGTTGTCCAAATAAAAAAAAAACTGTGTGCACACGCAATAACTCGAGACAGACACAAATGTCAGTTTGGAGTCATCCTTCACGTTAAGGGCTCTCAGGTAGTCTGGCTGACTCAGTTTATTACCAAACATATATACACAGGAAGAAAGGTGGGACATTCCCCAGCAAGCCAGTAAGAGTTAAATACATATAGTCTTTGTTCTTCTAGACACACGTCATGGTCAGTCCAGCATAGGGTCTTGGGGGATGGTCGAATCTGTATCAGGAAGTGGACACCACCCTTGAAAAGTTGCACAGCTGCATAAGTATTCACAGAACTGATGTTTGTAAAGGAAAATAGCAATAGATACATGTGTATACTAATGGCGTCATACTGTGAGGGGAAAATTCAGTATTTCATCTGATCTACCTTCACACCGGCATCCAGGATCTAACACAGACACAACATGGCCAAGAGTGGCGCTGTTTCTGGAAAAAAAAAAACCTCCATGTTTTTCTAACCTCATACAACCCCTTTAATTACATGTGACTCATCAATACATAATTTTAGGGTTCACCATGACTTACACTTGTCTTGAGTCATGTCCTTGAGATTACACCATAGACGTGCCAGGATCACACGTGTCCACTAACTCATCTGTAATAACATCTCTGTCCTCACAGACCCTGAGAGCGGGACACGGCCAGCCCTGGAGGTCGTACGTCAGATTGTGTCAGACGCCGGACCCGGATCACAGTATGGCTTCCTGGCCACCACGTCACCTCCTGAAGACGGCTGTAGACCACTGTGCCCAAGACTCGGTCGCCTGTTTTGTGTGCTTGTGATGACCCCGTCCAGTTCAGATGTTCTGATCAGTCTTTTCAGCCCTCGCTTTATGATTTGGTTGAAAAAGTCAACACCCATTCAGCAACCCAAAGAGTTTGGTGAAGCCTTGGCCGCGGCTTCCGTTAGTCTGTACCACCAAGTCACCGCGGCTCTGCCAGCAGAATACTGCTTCTCCCTCCACCACCTGCACAGACTGCTCCAGAGCGTGACCTTTCTCAGTCCATCTCCTGGGACCACTCTGCCAGCGATGCCCAATGCCAGTATTTCAGCTACGGATCTTACACAATGTGCCATTGTCCGACTGTGGTCACATGAAGCTATGCGAACATTCGGAGATGGTCTGGAGACCCCTGAGGAGATGAAAGTCTTCAGGGAGCTCTTACAAGGTTGTGTCCTGAGAACCTTCAGCAGTCATCACATGTCTGAGAAGATGGCAGCCGCAGATGGCAAGCCAATGGTTACAGACATGGAGACAGATGGGGTCACGCCTGAAGATGTAGGACCAGAACTGGATGTATCCTGTAATCACATGTCTGAGAAGATGGCAGCCGCAGATGGCAAGCCAATGGTTACAGACATGGAGACAGATGGGGTCACGCCTGAAGATGTAGGACCAGAACTGGTTCTATCCTGTAATCACAGTCCTTCCCCTGGGAAATTCCTTTTACCCCCAGATCTGCTGGTGACTGAAGACGATCTCAAGGACGTCCTCCATGAACACGGCTATGGATTACAAGTGAGGACAAGTAAAGCTGCCAACATTGTGCAGACTGATCCCAACCTGATCCTCAGTCCTGATGATTGCCATCACCTTGCCCGTCTGACCCGAGTTCTCCATCTGCCAAGGGGGCACATTGTACTACTAGCAAAATACTCTGGAACTGGGAGGAGAAGCCTGGCACGACTAGCCGCCCTGCTCACCAAGTGTACGCTGCTGGAGCTCAGCGGTGAGGAGACCCCAGAAGAATGTCACGCTGTAATCCGGGAGGCTTCCTGGAGAGCCGGTGTACAAGGGTCCTCAGCAGCAATCCTCGCTGGAGAAGGAACCCCACAAGGGGAACTGGAAGCCATAATACGTGAGGGGACATTTCCAGGACTGTACAGTGCAGAACACGAGGAGAACATACTGCAAGCAATGGTGAAAATGAGCGAGAAAAACGGCAGTAAGAGAGCCAGCAAAAAGTCTCTGAGAGAGAGGTGAGGAGCATGAGAGGTATACCAACAGTACTGTGTGCGACCAAGAAACGGCACCCGTCACATATATGGGGCACCAAGGCACAACATGATCCGGGAAGTAGGGATGACAGGACACAACATGATTCAGGAAGTAGGGATGACAGGAGACAACATGGTTCAGCAAGTGGGGATGACAGGAGACAACATGGTTCAGCAAGTGGGGATGACGGGAGACAACATGGTTCAGGAAGTAGGGATGACAGGACACAACATGATTCAGGAAGTGGGGATGACAGGAGACAACATGGTTCAGGAAGTGGGGATGACAGGACACAACATGATTCAGGAAGTGGGGATGACAGGAGACAACATGGTTCAGGAAGTGGGGATGACAGGAGACAACATGGTTCAGGGAGTAGGGATGACAGGACACAAACATGATTCAGGAAGTAGGGATGACTGGACACACACGGCAAGAACCAGGAAGTAGAGATGACTGGACATAGCAGAATTTAGGAAGTAGGGATGACAGGACACAACATGATTCAGGAAGTAGGGATGACAGGACACAACATGATTCAGGAAGTAGGGATGACAGGAGACAACATGGTTCAGGAAGTAGGGATGACAGGAGACAACATGGTTCAGCAAGTGGGGATGACGGGAGACAACATGGTTCAGGAAGTAGGGATGACAGGACACAACATGATTCAGGAAGTGGGGATGACAGGAGACAACATGGTTCAGGAAGTGGGGGATGACAGGACACAACATGATTCAGGAAGTGGGGATGACAGGAGACAACATGGTTCAGGAAGTGGGGATGACAGGAGACAACATGGTTCAGGGAGTAGGGATGACAGGACACAACATGATTCAGGAAGTAGGGATGACTGGACACACGGCAAGAACCAGGAAGTAGAGATGACTGGACATAGCAGAATTTAGGAAGTAGGGATGACAGGACACAACATGATTCAGGAAGTAGGGATGACAGGACACAACATGATTCAGGAAGTAGGGATGACAGGAGACAACATGATTCAGGAAGTAGGGATGACAGGACACAACATGATTCAGGAAGTAGGGATGACAGGAGACAACATGATTCGGGAAGTAGGGATGACAGGACACATGCAAAGAACCAGGAAGTAGAGATGACGGGACACAACAGGATTCAGGAAGTAGGAATGACAGGACACACAGCAAGAACCAGGAAGTAGGGATGACAGGACACTACGTGATTCAGGAAGAAGGGATGACAGGACACACGTCAAGAACCAGGAAGTAGAGATGACGGGACACAACATGATTCAGGAAGTAGAGATGACAGGACACACAGCAAGAACCTGGAAGTAGGGATGACAGGACACACGGCAAGAACCAGGAAGTAGGAATGACAGGAGACAACATGATTCAGGAAGTAGGGATGACAGGACACATGGCAAAACCAGGAAGTAGGTATGACAGGACACAACATGATTCAGGAAGTAGGGATGACAGGACATAACATGATTCAGGAAGTAGGGATGACAGGACACATGGCAAGAACCAGGAAGTAGGGATGACAGGACACATGGCAAGAACCAGGAAGTAGGGATGACAGGACACTGCAAGAACCAGGAAGTAGGGATGACAGGACACATGGCTAGAACCAGGAAATAGGGATTGCAGGACACAACATGATTCAGGAAGTAGGGATGACAGGACATACGTCAAGAACCAGGAAGTAGGGATGACAGGACACAACATGATTTATGAAGTAGGGATGACAGGACACACGGCAAGAATGGCAGGAAGTAGGGATGACAGGAGACAACATGATTCAGGAAGTAGGGATGACAGGAGACAACATGATTCAGGAAGTAGGGATGACAGGACATACGACAAGAGCCAATGGGGGTAAGAAGAGATGACGGGGCACACACCATGGGGCAGAAAGAGGTGACGGGGCACACACCATGGGGCAAGAAGAGATGGTGGGGAACATTACATGGGGCAGGAAGTACAGATGGTGGGGCACATAACATGGGGCAGGATCTAGGGATGATGGGGCACATAACATGGGCAGGATCTAGGGATGATGGGGCACATTACATGGGGCAGGAAGAACAGATGGTGGGGCACATAGCATGGGGCAGGAAGTACAGATCACGGGGCACATTAAATGGGGCAGGATCTAGAGATGATGGGTCACATTGCATGGGGCAGGAAGGACAGATGGTGGGGCACATAGCATGGGCAGGAAGTACAGATGATGGGGCACACACCATGGGGCAGGAAGTACAGATGATGGGGCACATTAGATGGGGCAGGAAGTACAGATGATGGGGCACATTACATGGGGCAGGAAGTACAGATGATGGGGCACACACCATGGGGCAGGATCTAGGGATGATGGGGCACACACCATGGGGCAGGATCTAGGGATGATGGGGCACATTACATGGGGCAGGATCTAGGGATGATGGGGCACATTACATGGGGCAGGATCTAGGGATGATGGGGCACATTACATAGGGCAGGAAGTACAGATGATGGGGCACATTACATGGGGCAGGAAGTACAGATGATGGGGCACATTACATGGGGCAGGAAGTACAGATGATGGGGCACATAACATGGGGCAGAATCTAGGGATGATGGGGCACATTACATGGGGCAGGAAGAACAGATGGTGGGGCACATTACATAGGGCAGGAAGAACCGATGGTGGGGCACACACCATGGGGCAGGATCTAGGGATGATGGGGCACATTACATGGGGCAGGAAGTACAAATGGGGCACATAACATGGGCAGGAAGTACAGATGATGGGGCACATTACATGGGGCAGGAAGTACAGATGATGGGGCACATAACATGGGGCAGGATCTAGGGATGATGGGGCACATTACATGGGGCAGGAAGTACAGATGATGGGGCACATTACATGGGGCAGGATCTAGGGATGATGGGGCACATTACATGGGGCAGGAAGAACAGATGATGGGGCACATTACATGGGGCAGGAAGTACAGATGATGGGGCACATTACGTGGGGCAGGAAGTACAAATGGGGCACATAACATGGGCAGGAGTACAGATGATGGGGTGCATTACATGGGGCAGGACGTACAGATGATGGGGCACATACCATGGGGCAGGATCGGGATGACGGGGCACATTACATGGGGCAGGAAGAACAGATGATGGGGCACATTACATGGGACAGTAAGAACAGATGGTGGGGCACATACCATGGGGCAGGATCGGGATGACGGGGCACATTACATGGGGCAGGATCGGGATGACGGGGCACATTACATGGGGCAGGATCGGGATGACGGGGCACATTACATGGGGCAGGATCGGGATGACGGAGCACATTACATGGGGCAGGATCTAGGGATGATGGGGCACATTACATGGGGCAGGAAGTACAGGTGATGGGGCACATTAAATGGGGCAGGAAGTACAGATGATGGGGCCACATAACATGGGCAGGAAGTACAGATGATGGTTGCACATTACATGGGGCAGGAAGAAACCGATGGTGGGGCACACACCATGGGGCAGGATCTAGGGATGATGGGGCACATTACATGGGGCAGGATCTAGGGATGATGGGGCACATTACATGGGGCAGGATCTAGGGATGATGGGGCACATTACATGGGGCAGGAAGTACAAATGGGGCACATAACATGGGCAGGAAAGTACAGATGATGGGGCACATTACATGGGGCAGGAAGTACAGATGATGGGGCACATAACATGGGGCAGGATCTAGGGATGATGGGGCACATTACATGGGGCAGGAAGTACAGATGATGGGGCCATACATGGGCAGATCTAGGGATGGGGCACCATTACATGGGGCAGGAAGAACAGATGATGGGGCACATTACATGGGGCAGGAAGTACAGATGATGGGGCACATTACGTGGGGCAGGAAGTACAAATGGGGCACATAACATGGGCAGGAAGTACAGATGATGGGGTGCATTACATGGGGCAGGACGTACAGATGATGGGGCACATACCATGGGGCAGGATCGGGATGACGGGGCACATTACATGGGGCAGGAAGAACAGATGATGGGGCACATTACATGGGACAGTAAGAACAGATGGTGGGGCACATACCATGGGGCAGGATCGGGATGACGGGGCACATTACATGGGGCAGGATCGGGATGACGGGGCACATTACATGGGGCAGGATCGGGATGACGGGGCACATTACATGGGCAGGATCGGGATGACGGAGCACATTACATGGGGCAGGATCTAGGGATGATGGGGCACATTACATGGGGCAGGAAGTACAGGTGATGGGGCACATTAAATGGGGCAGGAAGTACAGATGATGGGGCACATAACATGGGCAGGAAGTACAGATGATGGTTGCACATTACATGGGGCAGGAAGAACCGATGGTGGGGCACACACCATGGGGCAGGATCTAGGGATGATGGGGCACATTACATGGGGCAGGATCTAGGGATGATGGGGCACATTACATGGGGCAGGATCTAGGGATGATGGGCACATTACATGGGGCAGGATCTAGGGATGATGGGGCACATTACATGGGGCAGGAAGTACAGGATGATGGGGCACATTACATGGGGCAGGAAGTACAGGTGATGGGCACATTACATGGGGCAGGAGGTACAGATGATGGGGCACATAACATGGGGCAGAATCTAGGGATGATGGGGCAGGAAGAACAGATGGTGGGGCACATTACATAGGGCAGGAAGAACAGATGGTGGGGCACATTACATAGGGCAGGAAGAACCGATGGTGGGGCACACACCATGGGGCAGGATCTAGGGATGATGGGGCACATTACATGGGGCAGGAAGTACAGATGATGGGGCACATTACATGGGGCAGGAAGAACCAATGGTGGGCACACACCATGGGGCAGGATCTAGGGATGATGGGGCACATTACATGGGGCAGGAAGTACAGATGATGGGGCACATTACATGGGCAGGAAGAACCGATGGTGGGGCACACACCATGGGGCAGGATCTAGGGATGATGGGGCACATTACATGGGCAGGAAGAACAGATGATGGGGCACATTACATGGGGCAGGAAGTACAGATGATGGGGCACATTACATGGGGCAGGATCTTGGATGATGGGGCACATTACATGGGGCAGGAAGAACAGATGATGGGGCACATTACATGGGGCAGGAAGTACAGATGATGGGGCACATTACGTGGGGCAGGAAGTACAAATGGGGCACATAACATGGGCAGGAAGTACAGATGATGGGGTGCATTACATGGGCAGGACGTACAGATGATGGGGCACATACCATGGGCAGGATCGGGATGACGGGGCACATTACATGGGGCAGGAAGAACAGATGATGGGGCACATTACATGGGACAGTAAGAACAGATGGTGGGGCACATACCATGGGGCAGGATCGGGATGACGGGGCACATACCATGGGCAGGATCGGGATGACGGGGCACACACCATGGGGCAGGATCGGGATGACGGGGCACATTACATGGGGCAGGATCGGGATGACGGAGCACATTACATGGGGCAGGATCGGGATGACGGGGCACATTAAATGGGGCAGGATCGGGATGACGGGGCACACACCATGGGGCAGGATCGGGATGACGGAGCACATTACATGGGGCATGAAGTAAGAGCTACCAGTAGTGACCGTTGTATACATGGGTTGTCTTCTCCTAGGTACACTACCCAGGTTCGCAATAACCTTCATGTGATATTCCTTCAGAAGATTGACGCCCGGTTCCCACAGCTCAGGAAACTCACCTACACAGACGTGTATCATCCCTGGAGCATCACATCTCTCCAGAATACTGCAGAGAAGCTTCTGTGCCGTTCTCCGATACGCGGTGAGAACTTGTCCGTGTGGTCATAGACCAGTATAGATGAGCGATGCTACATTTCCAGTGTCAGCGCGTGCCAAGCAGCCAGGATCGCAGTCACGTGATGCGTTATGGTTTTCCGGAAGCCTTTCCATCCGTGTGACTATTATCCTCCACGTTACGTCAATTCTGTGGTGACCGATGAGATTTGCGTCATCTCTTTAGATACCAAGATCCACTGTTCCCAGGAGGATAGATGCCCGAGGACTATGGGATGTATGAGGACTGTACTGCATTGTGTTCTCATCTGTGTCCCTTCTTATTAGGTGCACTAACCCCCAACATCTCCAGAGTTATGTCCTCCATCCACCTCCTGGCCCGGAACTATTGTCACCGGATGTGGCCACATCTTCCACTGAGCACAGCAGGAGCCTTCATCAGCTTCATCCAGATTTACCTGAAGGTCTCCTCCGAATTCCAGGATGTTATAGACGCAGAGGAGGAGAGGTGAGAAGTAATAACACCAGGTCATCGGAGGAGAGGGCAATACATCTCGAGAATGACATTCCATCAGCCCTCCACGTCAGACCCCCATATCAGCCCTCCATGTCAGACCCCCATATCAGCCTCCATGTGAGACCCCCATATCAGCCTCCATGTCAGACCCCCATATCAGCCTCCATGTCAGACCCCCATATCAGCCTCCAGACCCCCATGACCCATGTCAGACCCCCATATCAGCCTCCATGTCAGACCCCCATATCAGCCTCCATGTCAGACCCCCATATCAGCCTCCATGTCAGACCCCCATATCAGCCTCCATGTCAGACCCCATATCATATCAGCCCTCCATGTCAGACCCCCATATCAGCCCTCCATGTCAGACCCCATATCAGCCCATGTCCATCATCAGACCCCATCAGCCCTCCATGTCAGACCCCCATATCACCTCCATGTCAGACCCCCATGTCAGCCCTCCATGTCAGACCCCCATATCATGCCTCCATGTCAGACCCCCATATCGGCCTCCATGTCAGACCCCCATATCGGCCTCCATGTCAGACCCCCATATCGGCCTCCATGTCAGACCCCCATATCGGCCCTCCATGTCAGACCCCCATATCGGCCCTCCATTCAGACCCCCATATCAGCCCTCCATGTCAGACCCCCATATCGGCCTCCATGTCAGACCCCCATATCAGCCCTCCATGTCAGACCCCCATATCAGCCCTCCATGTAGACCCCCATACTCAGCCCCATTGTCAGACCCCCATATCATCCTCCATGTCAGACCCCCATATCAGCCCTCCATGTCAGACCCCATATCGGCCCTCCATGTCAGACCCCCATATCCGCCCTCCATGTCAGACCCCCATATCGGCCCTCCATGTCAGACCCCCATATCGGCCCTCCATGTCAGAAACCCCCATTCAGCCCCTCCCATGTCAGACCCCCATATCAGCCCTCCATGTCAGACCACCCATATCAGCCTCCATGTCAGACCCCATATCAGCCCTCCATGTCAGACCCCATATCAGCCTCCATGTCAGACCCCCATATCGCCCTCCATGTCAGACCCCCATATCATCCCTCCATGTCAGACCCCATCACCCCATGTCAGACCCCCATATCCCTCCATGTCAGACCCCCATATCGGCCCTCCATGTCAGACCCCCATATCGGCCCTCCATGTCAGACCCCCCATATCGGCCCTCCATGTCAGACCCCCATATCGGCCCTCCATGTCAGACCCCCCATATCAGCCTCCATGTCAGACCCCCATATCAGCCTCCATGTCAGAACCCCATATCAGCCCTCCATGTCCAGACCCCCATATCAGCCCTCCATGTCAGACCCCCATATCAGCCCCCATATCGACCCCCATATCGGCCCTCCATGTCAGACCCCCATATCAGCCTCCATGTCAGACCCCATATCAGCCCTCCATGTCAGACCCCCATATCGGCCCTCCATGTCAGACCCCCATATCGGCCCTCCATGTCAGACCCCCATATCAGCCTCCATGTCAGACCCCCATATCAGCCCTCCATGTCAGACCCCCATATCGGCCCTCCATGTCAGACCCCCCATATCGGCCCTCCATGTCAGACCCCCATATCGGCCCTCCATGTCAGACCCCCCATATCAGGCCCTCCATGTCAGACCCCCATATCAGCCTCCATGTCAGACCCCCATATCAGCCTCCATGTCAGACCCCCATATCAACCCTCCATGTCAGACCACCCATATCAGCCCTCCATGTCAGAACCCCCATATCGGCCCTCCATGTCAGACCCCCATATCGGCCCCCATGTCAGACCCCCATATCATCCCTCCATGTCAGACCCCCATATCGCCCTCCATGTCAGACCCCCATATCGGCCCTCCATGTCAGACCCCCATATCGGCCCTCCATGTCAGACCCCCATATCGGCCCTCCATGTCAGACCCCCATATCAGGCCTCCATGTCAGACTCCCCATATCGGCCTCCATGTCAGACCCCCATATCGGCCCCTCCATGTCAGACCCCCCATATCGGCCCTCCATGTCAGACCCCCATATCAGCCTCCATGTCAGAACCCACCCATAATCAGCCTCCATGTCAGACCCCCATATCAGCCCTCCATGTCAGACCCCCATATCAGCCCTCCATATCAGACCCCCATATCGGCCCTCCATGTCAGACCCCCATATCAGCCTCCATGTCAGACCCCCATATCGGCCCTCCATGTCAGACCCCCATATCGGCCCTCCATGTCAGCACCCCATATCAGCCTCCATGTCAACCCCCATATCAGCCTCCATGTCAGACCCCATATCAGCCCTCCATGTCAGACCCCATATCGGCCCTCCATGTCAGACCCCCATATCGGCCTCCATGTCAGACCCCCATATCGGCCCTCCATGTCAGAACCCCCATATCAGCCTCCATGTCAGACCCCCATATCAGCCTCCATGTCAGACCCCCATTATCAGCCAGCCTCCATGTCAGACCCCAATCGCCCCATGTCAGACCCTCCCCCATGTCAGCCCCCATATCATCCTCATGTCAGACCCCCCATATCGGCCCTCCATGTCAGACCCCCATATCAGCCTCCATGTCAGACCCCCATATCGGCCCTCCATGTCAGACCCCCATATCGGCCCCTCCATGTCAGACCCCCATATCAGCCTCCATGTCAGACCCCCATATCGGCCCTCCATGTCAGACCCCCCCATATCGCCTCCATGTCAGACCCCCATATCGGCCCTCCATGTCAGACCCCCATATCGCCTCCATGTCAGACCCCCATATCAGCCCTCCATGTCAGACACCCATATCAGCCCTCCATGTCAGACCCCCATATCAGCCCTCCATGTCAGACACCCATATCGGCCCTCCATGTCAGACCCCCATATCGGCCCTCCATGTCAGACCCCCATATCATCCCCTCCATGTCAGACCCCCCATATCATCCCTCCATGTCAGACCCCATATCGGCCTCCATGTCAGACCCCCATATCGGCCTCCATGTCAGACCCCCCATATCGGCCCTCAATGTCAGACCCCCATATCAGCCTCTCCATGTCAGACCCCCATTATCGGCCCCTCCATGTCAGACCCCGCATAATCGGCCTCCATGTCAGACCCCCATATCGGCCCTCAATGTCAGACCCCCATATCAGCTCTCCATGTCAGACCCCCAACAGACCTCAGATCAGCCCTTTTCTTTCAGACCTCCATCAGACTAAAATAAAAAACTCCTCCTACCTCTCCTGCGCTCCGCTCCAGGTCTGGCGGTCTCTTTAGAAGTCATGCTCCTCTGACTGTGTGCAGTGTCAGGTCATAGCGCGCACTACATCCTGCTGCTGTATGGGGTCAGAGCAGTGGAGCGCGAGCCCTAACCTGCAGAGCTTCTTCCCCACTACCGACACCTAATGCATACTAGTGAGCGCTTCCATCGCTAATATTCTTATAAGACGCACCGCCATTTCCGACTACTTGTGTCTTATAAAGCAATAAATATATATGGAGCACCCCCCCCTAATGTGCGACTCTTGTTGATATTCGATTTGTTTGTTTGGTCCAGGCTCCGGCGCGCTGTATCCCGGGTGGAGCAGGTCTTTGATGTGCGAGAATACTGGAAAAAGGAGATGGAGAAATGTTCCCAGCGTCTGCAGGAGGCAGAACAGGTCAGAAGAGAGACTGTACGGTATCACCGGTATACACAGCTGGTATTACACAGTCGAGGTCCATTATACTTTACACGTTGGCAAAGTGTAGCTCATGAAGGAATTCCCATGTGGTGAGCTGACTCGGGTATATAAAGTGTAATAGGCTGTCTGCACACATATCCCTCGGTGGGTATATAAGGTGTGATTGGCTGTCTGTACACATATCCCTCGGTGGGTATATAAGATGTGATAGGCTGTCTGTACACATATCCCTCGGTGGGTATATAAGGTGTGATAGGCTGTCTGCACACATATCCCTCGGTGGGTATATAAGATGTGATAGGCTGTCTGCACACATATCCCTCGGTGGGTATATAAGATGTGATAGGCTGTCTTCACACATATCCCTCGGTGGGTATATAAGGTGTGATAGGCTGTCTGCACACATATCCCTCGGTGGGTATATAAGGTGTGTGATAGGCTGTCTGTACACATATCCCTCGGTGGGTATATAAGGTGTGATAGGCTGTCTGTACACATATCCCTCGGTGGGTATATAAGATGTGTGATAGGCTGTCTGTACACATATCCTCGGTGGGTATATAAGATGTGATAGGCTGTCTGCACACATATCCCTCGTGGGTATATAAGATGTGATAGCTGTCTGCACACATATCCCTCGTGGGTATATACAGGTGTGATAGGCTGTCTGCACACATATCCCTCGGTGGGTATATAAGATGTGATAGGCTGTCTGGTACACATATCCCTCGGTGGTATATTAAGATGCGATAGGCTGTCTGTACACATATCCCTCGGTGGGTATATAAGGAGTGATAGCTGTCTGCACACATATCCCTCGGTGGGTATATAAGGTGTGATAGGCTGTCTGCACACATATCCCTCGGTGGGTATATAAGGAGTTGATAGGCTGTCTGCACACAATATCCCTCGTGGTATATAAGGTGTGATAGGCTGTCTGCACACATATCCCTCGGTGGGTATATAAGGAGTGATAGGCTGTCTGCACACATATCCCTCGGTGGGTATATAAGGAGTGATAGGCTGTCTGCACACATATCCCTCGGTGGGTATATAAGGAGTGATAGGCTGTCTGCACACATATCCTCGGTGGTATATAAGGTGTGATAGGCTGTCTGTACACATATCCCTCGGTGGGTATATAAGATGTGATAGGCTGTCTGCACACATATCCCTCGGTGGGTATATAAGGATGTGATAGGCTGTCTGCACACATATCCCTCGTGGGTATATAAGATGTGATAGGCTGTCTGCACACATCCCTCGGTGGGTATATAAGATGGATAGGCTGTCTGTCCTCGGTGGGTATATAAGGTTGATAGCTGTCTGTACACATATCCCTCGGTGGGTGTGTAGCTGTCTGACACATATCCAGTATTGTGTATGGCTGTCTGCACACATATCCCTCGTGGGTATATATAAGGATGTGATAGGCTGTCTGTACACATATCCCTGTAAGGTGGGTATATAAGATGTGATAGGCTGTCTGCACACATATCCCTCGGTGGGTATATAAGGTGTGATAGGCTGTCTGCACACATATCCCTCGGTGGGTATATAAGATGTGATAGGCTGTCTGTACACATATCCCTCGGTGGGTAATATAAGTGTGATAGGCTGTCTGCACACATATCCCTCGGTGGGTATATAAGGTGTGATAGGCTGTCTGCACACATATCCCTCGGTGGGTATATAAGATGTGATAGGCTGTCTGCACACATATCCCTCGGTGGGTATATAAGGTGTGATAGGCTGTCTGCACACATACCCTCGGTGGGTATATAAGGTGTGATAGGCTGTCTGCAACACATATCCCTCGGTGGGTATAAGGTCCTGCACACATATCCCTCGGTGGGTATATAAGGTGTGATAGGCTGTCTGCACACATATCCCTCGGTGAGTATATAAGGTGTGATAGGCCTGTCTGCACACATATCCCTCGGTGGGTATATAAGGTGTGTGGATAGGCTGTCTGTACCATATCCTCGGTGGGTATATAAGATGTGATAGGCTGTCTGCACACATATCCCTCAGTGGGTATATAAGGTGTGATAGGCTGTCTGCACACATATCCCTCGGTGAGTATATAAGGTGTGATAGGCTGTCTGCACACATATCCCTCGGTGGGTATATAAGGTGTGATAGGCTGTCTGCACACATATCCCTCGGTGGGTATATAAGATGTGATAGGCTGTCTGTACACATATCCTCGGTGGGTATATAAGATGTGATAGGCTGTCTGCACACATATCCCTCGGTGGGTATATAAGATGTGATAGGCTGTCTGTACACATATCCCTCGGTGGGTATATAAGGTGTGATAGGCTTGTCTGTACACATATCCCTCGGTGGGTATATACGGTGTGGATAGGCTGTCTGTACACATATCCCTCGGTGGGTATATAAGGTGTGATAGGCTGTCTGCACACATATCCTCGGAGGGTATATAAGGTGTGATAGGCTGTCTGTACACATATCCCTCGGAGGGTATATAAGGTGTGATAGGCTGTTTGCACACATATCCCTCGGAGGGTATATAAGGTGTGATAGGCTGTTTGCACACATATCCTCGGGTGGGTATATAAGATGTGATAGGCTGTCTGTACACATATCCCTCGGAGGGTATATAAGGTGTGATAGGCTGTTTGCACACATATCCTCGGAGGGTAATATAAGGTGTGATAGGCTGTCTGTACACATATCCCTCGTTGGTAATATAAGATGTGAATTAGGCTGTCTGTACACATATCCCTCGGTTGGTATATAAGATGTGATATGCTGTCTGCACACATATCCCTCGGTGGGTATATAAGATGTGATAGGCTGTCTGTACACATATCCCTCAGTGGGTTATATAAGGTGTGATAGGCTGTCTGCACACATATCCCCATCAGTGGGTATATAAGGTATGATAGGCTGTCTGCACACATATCCCTCGGTGGGTATATAAGATGTGATAGGATGTCTGTGCACATATCTCTCGGTGGGTATATAAGGTATGATAGGCTGTCTGCACACATATCCCTCAGTGGGTATATAAGGTGTGATAGGCTGTCTGCACCCATATCCCTCGGTGGGTATATAAGGTGTGATAGGCTGTCCTGCACACATATCCTCGGTGGGTATATAAGATGTGATAGGCTGTCTGTACACATATCCCTCGGTGGGTATATAAGGTGTGATAGGCTGTCTGCACACATATCCCTCGGTGGGTATATAAGGTGTGATAGGCTGTCTGCACACATATCCCTCGGTGGGTATATAAGGTGTGATAGGCTGTCTGTACACATATCCCTCGGTGGGTATATAAGGTGTGATAGGCTTTCTGCACAGATATCCCTCGGTGGGTATATAAGATGTGATAGGCTGTCTGCACACATATCCCTCGCGGTATTATAAGTGCACACGCGGTACTATAAGTGCAGACGTATACACACACGGTATTATAAGTGCAGACATATACACATGCGCTATTATAAGTGCACACGCGGTACTATAAGTGCAGACGTATACACACACGGTATTATAAGTGCAGACGTATACACACGCGGTACTATAAGTGCACACGTATACACACGCGGTATTATATGTGCACACTTATACACATGCGGTATTATAAGTGCAGACGTATACACACACGGTATTATAAGTGCAGACGTATACACACACTGTACTATAAGTGCACACGTATACACGCGGTATTATACGTGCAGACGTATACACACGCGGTATTATAAATGCAGACGTATGCACGTGGTTGCTGCAGCACAGCCACCATTCAAGGCCCTGTCACTCAGTACTACACAGTGGGTGAAGGCTTCTGCTTCCAGCTCCGTCCACTGTTATTTCCAGCACCGGCTGATTGGTGGTCGTGTCAGGTTGCGATCTGATATTGAAGACTGACGTGAGGGCTGGTCATCGATATGTAGAGTCTAGAGACCCCCTTTATTACATAAGATAAGATTTCTCATTTTACTGACAGGAGAAGAAGAGCTGGAGCAAAGAACTGGAGAAGATCAGGGAAGAAGAAGGACGAGTCCAGGCAGAGTGCGAGGCTCTGGAACGGACCAAAGAGAGAGTGAGGGCCCGACTGACCAGACTGCAGAGTCAGAGGCAAAATGACCTGCAACAGGTGAGAGGCGGCCTTGTGTCATGGTGTACCCCCACATTACATCTTAGTGTACCCCAAAATTACAACTGATTGTTCCCATTGTGTGTAACCCCAGGCTCGGCTCCAGTGGGCTGCTGTACAGAAAGATCTGAAAATATTGGATGTAGAGGAGATTAGGAGCTACCGTGTCCCCCCATCCCCTGTCGTCATGGTGACAGATGTCCTCTGTACAGTGTTCGGAAAAGAATCAGGATGGGAAAATGCTAAGCTTCTCATTGGACAAGACAACTTTTATCAGGTCATCTAACAGTCTGTTACATCTGGGGATGCAAGGTCTGACTGTAGGTCTCGACTGTAGACAGGAACACTGAGGGTCTCTGGGCCATGTGTGGTCTGACTGTAGATCTCTACTGTAGACAGGAACACTGAGGGTCTCTGGGCCATGTGTGGTCTGACTGTAGGTCTCTACTGTAGACAGGAACACTCTGATGGTGTCTTGGGTTGTTAGAACTGTCTGTGTTTCTCTACTATAGACAGGAACAATCTGATGTATTTGGGGATGTATAGTCTTACTGTAGGTCTCTATTGAAGACAAGAACAGTCTGATGTCTCTGGGGATGTAAGGTCTGACTGTGGGTCTCTACTGTAGACAAGAACAGTCTGATGTCTCTGGGCCATGTATAGTCTTACTGTAGGTCTCTACTGTAGACAGGAGCAGTTTGATGTCTCTGGGCCATGTATAGTCTTACTGTAGGTCTCTACTGTAGACAGGAGCAGTTTGATGTCTCTGGGCCATGTATAGTCTTACTGTAGGTCTCTACTGTAGACAGGAACACTGAGGGTCTCTGGGCCATGTGTGGTCTGACTGTAGGTCTCGAGTGTAGACAGTAACAATCGAATGTCTCTGGACCATGTATAGTCTGACTGTAGATCTCTACTGTAGAAAGGTACACTGAGGGTCTCTGGGCCATGTATGGTCTTTTTGTAGGTCTTTCCTGTAGACTGGAACACTCTGATGGTGACTTGGGTTTTAAGGACTGACTGTAGGTCTCGACAGGAACAATCTGATGTCTCTGGGGCTGTAAGGACTAACTGTAGGCCTCTACTGTAGACAGGAACAGTCTGATGTCTCTGGGCCATGTGTGGTCTGACTGTAGGTCTCCACTGTAGACAGGAACACTGAGGGTCTCTGGGCCATGTAAGGTCTCACCGTAGGTCTTTACTGTAAACAGGAACAATCCGATGTCTTTGGGATGTAAGGTCTGACTGTAGGTCTCTACTGTAGACAGGAACACTGAGGGTCTCTTGGCTATGTATAGTCTTACTGTAGGTCTTTCCTGTAGACCGGAAAACTCTGATGGTGTCTTGGGTTGTTAGGACTGTCTGTGGGTCTCTACTGTAGATAGGAACAATCTGATGTATTTGGGGATGTATAGTCTTACTGTAGGTCTCTATTGAAGACAAGAACAGTCTGATGTCTCTGGGGATTTAAGGTCTGACTGTAGGTCTTTACTGTAGATAAGAAAAGTCTGATGTCTCTGGGCCATGTATAGTCTTACTGTAGGTCTCTACTGTAGACAGGAACACTGAGGGTCTCTGGGCCATGTATGGTCTGACTGTAGGTCTCGACTGTAGACAGGAACAGTCTGATGTCTCTGGGCCATTTGTTGTCTGACTGTAGGTCTCTACTGTAGACAGGAACACTGAGAGTCTCTGGGCCATGTGTGGTCTGACTGTAGGTCTCTACTGTAGACAGGAACAGTCTGATGTTTCTGGGCCATTTGTGGTCTGTCTGTAGGTTTTGCTTGGACATCATAGGCTATTGCCAATCATGTGACTTCTCGTTCCTCAGGATTTGCAGTTTTACGATGGTCACAGAATGGCTGATGGTGTTTTTGCTGCCCTGACGAGAGCGGTGAGCAACCCAGAATTTAATGTCCGTTTTGTGAGGCCGGTGAGCGCAGCAGCAGCGTCCCTCTGTCAGTGGCTCGTGGGTCTTCAGCGCTACTGCAGCATTCTCCGTACCCTGGAGAAGGGGAGAGCGATACTGTCCGAGGTGGAAGCAGAAGACCTGCAGGCAGCCATGAGGATCGCGGACCAGAAGCTGCTGCAGGAAAAGCTGATGAGGCTGAAAGCTCAAAGCTCCCAGAATCTTCAGAAAGCCCAAGACACAGAAGAAGATCTACAGAGGGATCTACAACAGCTGAGGAGCAAGCAGGCCGCGGCCCAAGAGTGTGAGAGCCGAGCACAGCCCCATCTGAATACTTGGAGTTCAGCTCTGGAGGTAAGCAGAGGGTGTACAATGGGGAAAACAAGTATTTAGTCAGCCACCAATTGCACAAGTTCTCCCACTTATACAGATGAGGTCGGCCTGTAACTGACATCATAGGTAGACCTCAACTATGAGAGACACAATGAGAAATCCAGAAAATCACATTGTCTGATTTTCACAGAATTTATTTGCAAATTATGGTGGAAAATAAGTATTTGGTCACCTACAAACAAGAAGATTTCTGTCTCTCATAGACCTGTAACTTCTTCTGTAAGAGGCTCCTCTGTCCTCCACTCCTCACCTGTAGTAATGGCTCCTGTTTGTTATCAGTATAAAAGACACCTGTCCACAACCTCAAACAGTCACACTCCAAACTCCACTATGGTGAAGACCAAAGAGCTGTGGAAGGACACCAGAAACAAAGACCTGCACCAGGCTGGGAAGACTGAATCTGCAATAGGCAAGCAGCTTGGTGTGAAGAAATCATCTGTGGGAGCAATAATACAAGACCACTGATAATCTCCCTCCATCAGGGGCTCCACACAAGGTCTCACCCCGTGGGGTCAAAATGATCACAAGAACCAGACGGGGGACCTAGTGAATGACCTGCAGAAAGCTGGGACCAACGTAACAAAGGCTCCCGTCAGTAACACACTACACCGCCAGGGACTCAGGTCCTGCAGTGCCAGACGTGTCCCCCTGCTTAACCCAGTACATATCCGGGCCCATCTGAAGTTTACTAGAGAGCATTTGGATGTTCCAGAAGAGTATTGGGAGAATGTCATATGGTCAGATGAAACCAAAGTAGAACTGTTTGGTAGAAACACAACTCGTCGTGTTTGGAGGAGAGTGAATGCTGAGTTGCATCCAAAGAACACCAGACCTACTGTGAAGCATGGGGGGGCAACGTCATGCTTTGGGGCTGTTTCTCTACAAAGGGACCAGGACGACTGATCCGTGTACATGAAAGAATGAATGGGGTCATGTATGGTGAGATTTTGAGTGAAAACCTCCTTCCATCAGCAAGGGGATTGAAGATGAAACGTGGCTGGGTCTTTCAGCATGACAATGATCCCAAGCACACCGCCAGGGCAACGAAGGAGTGACTTCATAAGAAGCATTTCAAGGTCCTGGAGTGGCCTAGCCAGTCTCCAGATCTCAACCCCATAGAAAACCTTTGGAGGGAGGTGAAAGTCCGTGTTGCCCAGTGACAGCCCCAAAACATCAGTGCTCTAGAGGAGATCTGCATGGAGGAATGGGCCAACATACCACAACAGTGTGTGCCAACCTTGTGAAGACAGAAAACGTCTGACCTCTGTCATTGCCAACAAAGGAGATAGAACAAAGTATTGAGAGGAACTTTTCTTATTGACCAAATACTGATTTTCCACCATAATTTGCAAATAAATTCTTTAACAATCAGACAATGTGATTTTCTGGATTTCTCATGTTGTCTCTCATAGTTGAGGTCTACCTATGATGTCAATTACAGGCCGACCTCATCTTTATAAGTGGGAGAACTTGTACAATTGGGGGCTGAATAAATACTTGTTTTCCCACTGTATACTGGGAGAAGGTCAGGTCCACCCATGGACACAGTCCTGAAGAATGTCTGACTACAGGATCCAAAAACACCACTGGAGGTGAACAATCCAGAGGATGATGTGACCGGGGTTCTGCTAGTGTAAAACCGTCATGGTGGACACACAGAACACCGCCATTTCTGGTTGGTTGTGCCCACAGTGATGAAATGGCTGTAGACGTGGCAGATGATGGATTGATGGTAGATGTCCATAGCAAGATCCATATCCAGGAGCTGATGGAGGAGAACCATGAAATGAAGGTGGCCTCGTGGAGCGGTTACTCACCTCCTGTGTCCTGTGCCCTCTACATGTCCGGCCCAGCTCCGGAGTCCGGTCACCTATAGATTTATATCCGGACTGTTATTTGAGGCTTCGGTTCTTTAATTTGG
Source organism: Rhinella marina (assembly GCA_900303285.1). Lineage (NCBI taxonomy): Eukaryota > Metazoa > Chordata > Amphibia > Anura > Bufonidae > Rhinella > Rhinella marina. The sequence continues at coordinate 24,361 of ONZH01029616.1, read as the reverse complement.
GTGCCCTTTCTTTTCTAGACCCTGCAGCGTCGGCGTCAGTCTCTACAGGTTGACTCCCTGCTGGTTTCTGCCTCGGTCACCTACCTTGGCTGCCTGCCGTGGAGCCGCTGTACTGCTCTGCTTGATAAGTGGTGGTCCCTCTGCTGTGGGGACGAGGTGTCTGTGGATCCAGATGATATAAGAGAAGCACTTGAGTCTCCAAGTCAAGACCGGAGAGTGGCGGACCACCTCCTGGAACTGCTCTGCTCTCCCTCCACGAGGATGATGTGGCAGAAAGAGAGGCTTCCCCTGAACACAGAGACTCTTACAAGAGCCGCCCTCCTCCGAGCAAGTGGCTTCTATTCAGCAGCCAGACCAACACTGATCCTGGACCCGGATCTCAGGGCAGAGAGGTGGCTGCAGGTTCTGCTGTGCACACGGGAGCAGAAGAGAGGTGAGTCCTCGGCGTCTGTGTGTCCTCGGCGTCTGTGTGTCCTCGCCGTCTGTGTGTCCTCGGGGTCTGTGTGTCCTCGGGGTCTGTGTGTCCTTGGGGTCTGTGTGTCCTTGGGGTTCCTGGGTGTCTGTGTGTCCTGGGGTCTGTGTGTGTCCTCGGGGTCCTGTGTGTCCTCGGCGTCTGTGTGTCCGGGGTCGTGGTCTGTGTGTGTCTGTCCTCGGGGTCTGTGTGTGTCCTCGGGGTCTGTGTGTCCCCTCTGTGGTCTCGGGTCTGTGTGTCCTCGGGGTCTGTGTGTCCTCGGGGTCTGTGTGTCTCGTGGTCTGTGTGTGTCTCGGCGTCTGTGTGTCGTGCCCTGGGGTCTGTGTGTCCTCGGGGTCTGTGTGTCCTCGGGCGTCTGTCTGTGTGTCCTCGGGGTGTCTGTCTGTGTGTCCTCGGGTCTGTGTGTCCTCTGTGTGTCCTGTGTGTCCTCCTCGGGGTCTGTGTGTCCTCGTCTGGGTCCTGTGTGTCTGTGTGTCCTCGGGGTCTGTGTGTCCTCGTGTGTGTCTGTGTCTGTGTGTGTCCTTGGGGTCTGTGTCCTGTGTGTCCTCGGGTCTGTGTGTGTCCTCGGGGTCTGTGTGTGTCGGGGTCTGTGGCGTGTGTCCCCGAGTTCTGTGGTGTGTCCTCGGGCGTCTGTGTGTCCTCGGGCGTCTGTGTGTCCTCGGGGTCTGTCTGTGTGTCCTTCGGGGTCTGTGTGTGTCCGGGTCTGTGTGTGTCCTCGGGTCTGTGTGCCCTCGGGTGTTTTGGTGAGTCCTCGGCGTCTGTGTGTCCTCGGGTCTGTGATGTGTCCGGGGTCTGTGGCGTCTGTGTGTCTCTCGGCGTCTGTGTGTCTGTCTGTGTGTCCTCGCTCGTCCTGTGTGTGTCCTCGGGGTCTGTGTGTCCTCCGTCTGTGTGTCTCTGTGGTGTCTGTGTGTCCTCGGGCGTCTGTGTGTCCTCCTTGGCGGTCTGTGTGTTCGGTCTCGGGTCTGTGTGTCCTCTCTGGTTGTCTGTGTGTGTCCTCGGGTCTGTGTGTGGTCCTCCTCGGGTCTGTGTGCGTCTGTGTGTGTGTCCGGGTCTGTGGGTCTCTGTGTGTCCTCGGTGTGTCTGTGTGGTGTCCCTCGTGCGTCTGTGTGTCCTCGGGTCTGTGTGTGTCCTCGGGGTCCTATGTGTGTGTCCTCGGGGTCTGTGAGTCCTCGGCGTCTGTGTGTGTCCTCGGGGTCTGTGTGCCCTCGGGGGGTCTGTGAGTCCTCGGCGTCTGTGTGTTCCTCGGGTGTCTGTGTGTCCTCGGGTCTGTGTGTCTCCTGGGGTCTGTGTGCCCTCGGCGTCTGTGTGTGCCTCCTCGGGGTCTGTGTGTGTCCTCGGGGTCTGTGTGTCGTCTGTGGGGTCTGTGTCCTGTCTGTGCGTCTGTGTGTGTCCCTTGGTCTGTGTCTGTCTGTGTTCCTTGGCGTCTGTGTGTCCTCGGGTCTGTGTGTCCTCCTGGCGTCTGTGTGTCCTCGGGTCTGTGTGGGGTCTGTGTGCCTCGGCGTCTGTGTGCCCTCGGCGTCTGTGTGTCGGCGTCTGTGTGTGTCCTCGGGTCTGTGTGTGTGTCCTCGGGGTCTGTGTGTGTCCTTCGGGTCTGGTGTGTGTCCTCGGCGTCTGTGTGTCCTCGGGGTCTGTGTGTTTCCTCGGGGTCTGTGTGTCCTCGGGGTGTGTGTTTCCTCGCTGTCTATGTGTCCTCGGGTCTGTGTGTGTCCTCGGGGTCTGTGTGTGTCCTCGGCATCTGTGAGTCCTCGCCGTCTGTGTGTCCTCGGCATCTGTGTGTCCTCGGGTCTGTGTGACCTCGGGATATGTGTGTGTCCTCGGGATCTGTGTGTGTCCTCGGCGTCTGTGTGTCCTCGGCGTCTGTGTGTCCTTGGGGTCTGTGTGTCCTCGGCGTCTGTGTGTCCTCGGGGTCTGTGTGTGTCCTCGGGGTCTGTGTGTGTCCTCGGGGTCTGTGTGTGTCCTCGGGGTCTGTGTGCCCTCGGGGTCTGTGTGCCCTCGGGGTCTGTGTGTGTCCTCGGCGTCTGTGTGTCCTCGGCGTCTGTGTGTCCTCGGCGTCTGTGTGTCCTCGGGGTCTGTGTGTGTCCTCGGGGTGTGTGTTTCCTCGCTGTCTGTGTGTCCTCGGGGTCTGTGTGTGTCCTCGGCATCTGTGAGTCCTCGCCGTCTGTGTGTCCTCGGCATCTGTGTGTCCTCGGGGTCTGTGTGACCTCGGGATATGTGTGTGTCCTCGGGATCTGTGTGTGTCCTCGGCGTCTGTGTGTCCTCGGCGTCTGTGTGTCCTCGGCGTCTGTGTGTCCTCGGGTCTGTGTGTGTCCTCGGGGTCTGTGTGTGTCCTCGGGGTCTGTGTGCCCTCGGGTCTGTGTGCCCTCGGGGTCTGTGTGTCCTCGGGGTCTGTGTGTGTCCTCGGGGTCTGTGTGTGTCCTCGGGGTCTGTGAGTCCTCGGGGTCTGTGTGTCCTCGGGGTCTGTGTGTCCTCGCCGTCTGTGTGTCCTCGGTGTCTGTGTGCGTCCTCGGGGTCTGTGTGTTCTCGGCGTCTGTGTGCGTCCTCGGGGTCTGTGTGTGTCCTCGGGGTCTGTGTGTCTCGGGGTCTGTGTGTGTCCTCGGGGTCTGTGTGTCCTCGGGGTCTGTGTCTCCTCGGGGTCTGTGCGTCCTCGGGGTCTGTGTGTGTCCTCGGGGTCTGTGTGTCCTCGGGGTGTGTGTTTCCTCGCTGTCTGTGTGTCCTCGGCGTCTGTGTGTCCTTGGGGTCTGTGTGTGTCCTCGGCGTGTGTCCCCGAGTTCTGTGTGTCCTCGGCGTCTGTGTGTCCTCGGGGTCTGTGTGTCCTCGGGGTCTGTGTGTGTCCTCGGGGTCTGTGTGTGTCCTCGGGGTCTATGTGCCCTCGGGGTTTGTGAGTCCTCGGCGTCTGTGTGTCCTCGGGGTCTGTGTGTGTCCTCGGGGTCTGTGAGTCCTCGGCGTCTGTGTGTCCTCGGGGTCTGTATGTGTCCTCGCCGTCTGTGTGTGTCCTTGGGGTCTGTGTGTCCTCGCCGTCTGTGTGTCCTTGGCGTCTGTGTGTCCTTGGCGTCTGTGTGTCCTCGGGGTCTGTGTGTCCTCAGGGTCTGTGTGTCCTCGGGATCTGTGTGTGTCCTCGGCGTCTGTGTGTGTCCTCGGGTCTGTGTGCCCTCGGGGTCTGTGAGTCCTCGGGGTCTGTGTGTCCTCGGGGTCTGTGTGTCCTCGCCGTCTGTGTGTCCTCGGTGTCTGTGTGCGTCCTCGGGGTCTGTGTGTTCTCGGCGTCTGTGTGCGTCCTCGGGGTCTGTGTGTGTCCTCGGGGTCTGTGTGTCCTCGGGGTCTGTGTGTCTCCTCGGGGTCTGTGCGTCCTCGGGGTCTGTGTGTGTCCTCGGGGTCTGTGTGTCCTCGGGGTGTGTGTTTCCTCGCTGTCTGTGTGTCCTCGGCGTCTGTGTGTCCTTGGGGTCTGTGTGTGTCCTCGGCGTGTGTCCCCGAGTTCTGTGTGTCCTCGGCGTCTGTGTGTCCTCGGGGTCTGTGTGTCCTCGGGGTCTGTGTGTGTCCTCGGGGTCTGTGTGTGTCCTCGGGGTCTATGTGCCCTCGGGGTTGTGAGTCCTCGGCGTCTGTGTGTCCTCGGGGTCTGTGTGTGTCCTCGGGGTCTGTGAGTCCTCGGCGTCTGTGTGTCCTCGGGGTCTGTATGTGTCCTCGCCGTCTGTGTGTGTCCTTGGGTCTGTGTGTCCTCGCCGTCTGTGTGTCCTTGGCGTCTGTGTGTCCTTGGCGTCTGTGTGTCCTCGGGGTCTGTGTGTCCTCAGGGTCTGTGTGTCCTCGGGATCTGTGTGTGTCCTCGGCGTCTGTGTGTGTCCTCGGGGTCTGTGTGCCCTCGGGGTCTGTGTGTCCTCGGGATCTGTGTGTGTCCTCGGGGTCTATGTGCCCTCGGGGTCTGTGAGTCCTCGGCGTCTGTGTGTGTCCTCGGGGTCTATGTGCCCTCGGGGTCTGTGAGTCCTCGGCGTCTGTGTGTCCTCGGGGTCTGTGTGTGTCCTCGGGGTCTGTGTGCCTTCGGGGTCTGTGAGTCCTCGGCGTCTGTGTGTCCTCGTGGTCTGTGTGTGTCCTCGGCGTCTGTGTGTGTCCTCGGGGTCTGTGTGCCCTCGGGGTCTGTGTGTCCTCGCCATCTGTGTGTCCTCGCCGTCTGTGTGTCCTCGCCGTCTGTGTGTCCTCGCCGTCTGTGTGTCCCGAGTTCTGTGTGTCCTCGGCGTCTGTGTGTCCTCGGCATCTGTGTGTCCTCGGCATCTGTGTGTGTCCTCGAGGTCTGTGTGTTCTCGCCGTCTGTGTCTCCTCGCCGTCTGTGTGTCCTCGGGGTCTGTGTGCCCTCACCATCTGTGTGCCCTTGGCGTCTGTGTGTCCCTTGGCGTCTGTGTGTCCTCGGGGTCTGTGTGTGTCCTCGGGATCTGTGTGTGTCCTCGGCGTCTGTGTGTCCTCGGGGTCTGTGTGCCCTCGGGGTCTGTGTGTGCTCACCATCTGTGTGTCCTCGGGGTCTGTGTGTCCTCGGGTCTGTGTGTCCTCGGGGTCTGTGTGTCCTCGGGGTCTGTGTGTCCTCGGGGTCTGTGTGTGTCCTCGGCGTCTGTGTGTCCTCGGCGTCTGTGTGTCCTCGGCGTCTGTGTGCCCTCGGCGTCTGTGTGCCCTCGGCGTCTGTGTGTCCTCGGCGTCTGTGTGTCCTCGGCGTCTGTGTGTGTCCTCAGGGTCTGTGTGTCCTCGGGGTCTGTGTGTTCTCGCCGTCGGTGTCTCCTCGCCGTCTGTGTGTCCTCGGGGTCTGTGTGCCCTCACCATCTGTGTGCCCTTGGCGTCTGTGTGTCCTTGGCGTCTGTGTGTCCTTGGCGTCTGTGTGTCCTCGGGGTCTGTGTGTGTCCTCGGGGTCTGTGTGTGTCCTCGGGGTCTGTGTGTGTCCTCGGGATCTGTGTTTGTCCTTGGCGTCTGTGTGTCCTCGGCGTCTGTGTGTCCTCGGGGTCTGTGTGCCCTCGGGGTCTGTGTGTGCTCACCATCTGTGTGTCCTCGGCGTCTGTGTGTCCTCGGGGTCTGTGTGTGTCCTCGGGGTCTGTGTGTGTCCTCGGGGTCTGTGTGTCCTCGGGTCTGTGTGTCCTCGGCGTCTGTGTGTCCTCGGCGTCTGTGTGCGTCCTCGGGGTGTGTGTGTCCTCGCCGTCTGTGTGTCTTCGGGGTCTGTGTGTCCTCGGCGTCTGTGTGTCCTCGGCGTCTGTGTGTCCTCGGCGTCTGTGTGTCCTCGCCGTATGTGTGTCCTCGCCGTCTGTGTGTCTTCGGGGTCTGTGTGTCCTCGGCGTCTGTGTGTCCTCGCCGTATGTGTGTCCTCGCCGTCTGTGTGTCTTCGGGGTCTGTGTGTCCTCGGCGTCTGTGTGTCCTCGGCGTCTGTGTGTGTCCTCGCCGTCTGTGTCCCCCCACCGTCTGTGTGTCCCCAGGGTGGGCAGCCATAAACCTCTGTTCTGTGGGGCAGGTAAAGCGTCCCCTTCTCACGGAGACCGTTCCCGCCAGAATCCTCTAGATGAGATCCTGGAGCTCTGTGTGATTGATGCGTCTGACATGGAGGTCACCCAGAGACTGTCGTCTGCAGGAGAACAAGGTGAGACTCTTGGAGGGAGAGGCAGGACCGTCCTGTACAGCATATTCCCCGCCCATTTATATGGAGGACGCCCCCAACCTAAGGCATTTGAATCCCAACTAGTGCATATAACACCCCCCAAAAAGAAAAATCCCCAAACCAGACCCCTAAACTAATACAGACCCCAGACCACACCCCTTAATAAATACAGACCCCAGTCCAGACCCCCCTTACTGCAGATCTCAGATCCCCTTGATAAAGACCTCAGAGCAGACCCCCTTAATAAATACAGATCCCAGACCAGACTCCCTTAATAAATACAGATTCCAGATCAGACCCCCTTACCACTCACTTCAGACCCCCTTAATAAACAGAGACCCTCAGTTCATGCACCCTTAATGAATACAGATCCCCCTTACTACAGACCTCAGACTAGATTCCTCTTACTACAGACCTCAGACCAGATCCCCCTTACTACAGACCTCAGACCAGATCTCCCTTACTACAGATCTCAGACCAGATCTCCCTTACTACAGATCTCAGACCAGATCCCCCTTACTACAGACCTCAGACCAGATCCCCCTTACTGCAGACCTCAGACCAGATCCCCCTTACTACAAATCTCAGACCAGATCTCCCTTACTACAAATCTCAGACCAGATTTCCCTTACTACAGATCTCGGACCAGATCCCCCTTACTACAGATCTCAGACCAGATCCCCCTTACTACAGATCTCAGACCAGATCCCCCTTACTACAGACCTCAGACCAGATCCCCCTTACTACAGATCTTACTACAGACCTCAGACCAGATCCCCCTTACTACAGACCTCAGACCAGATACCCCTTACTACAGACCTCAGACCAGATCCCCCTTACTACAGACCTAAGACCAGATCCCCCTTACTACAGACCTCAGACCAGATCCCCCTTACTACAGACCTCAGACCAGATCCCCCTTACTACAGACCTCAGACCAGATCCCCCTTTACAGCCTACCAGATCCCCTACTACAGACCTCAGACCAATCCCCCTTACTACAGACCTCAGACCAGATCCCCCTTACTACAAATCTCATACCAGATCTCCCTTACTACAAATCTCAGACCAGATTTCCCTTACTACAGATCTCAGACTAGATCCCCCTTACTACAGATCTCAGACCAGATCCCCCTTACTACAGACCTCAGACCAGATCCCCCTTACTACAGACCTCAGACCAGATCCCCCTTACTACAGACCTCAGACCAGATCCCCCTTACTACAGACCTCAGACCAGATCCCCCTTACTACAGATCTCAGACCAGATTTCCCTTACTACAGATCTCAGACTAGATCCCCCTTACTACAGATCTCAGACCAGATCCCCCTTACTACAGACCTCAGACCAGATCCCCCTTACTACAGATCTTACTACAGATCTCAGACCAGATCCCCCTTACTACAGACCTCAGACCAGATCCCCCTTACTACAGATCTTACTACAGATCTCAGACCAGATCCCCCTTACTACAGATCTCAGACCAGATCTCCCTTACTACAAATCTCAGACCAGATTTCCCTTACTACAGATCTCAGACCCCCTTAATAAATCCTGCCCCGTGTCCTTGTTCCTGCAGTCCCCTGTATTCCTGTCCCAGGTGTCGGGACGTTGTCGGTGGCAGTGCCAGGGACTGCAGGGCAGAGGACTCAGCAGCTCTTGATGACTCTTATGGGAGATCCTCCGTGTTTCTTGGACACCTGGAGAGAGCGGTGTGGTGTTCATGGAGATGGTGACACTGGCTGAGATCCCCCTCAGTGATGTTGTTCAGGATCTGGTCTCTGAAGCCGGGGCCCCACAGGGTGGAGACACCTCAGTCATTATGGTTTCCACCTTTCTCTGCCTTCACAGGTCAGTGTCTTCTCATTAGAAATGTTGAGAAGATGCCATCATGTCTGGAGACTGTCCTACAATGTAGACAAGGAAACAATCCAGTCTCATCCTCCGAGAGATCGGACGCTCCATCCAGCTGTAATGATGGCTCCACACAGAAGCCGTCACACCCAGTGGTCCCTCCTGTGACCCCGGATGTGACCCCAGATGTGGTCCCTCCTGTGACCCCAGATGAGACGGCCTCGGTGCTCCTCCCGCTGTTCCTCAGCACCAGCCTCCCTCTCGATATATTTGTACAAGGTAAAGTACTTGTCAGTATATCGCCGACATCTGAACTGTAACCTGTATAACCGAAGATCAATGATAATTCCAGAGGTCGGTGCGTCGTTCCTGAAAGATGTCACGGTGGTAGATCTGAGCCTTGGCTCCTCGGGACTGGAGGAGCTGCTGGTCCAGGAGATGGTGCAGTATAAGGATCCACAGCTGCAGGAAGAGAGGCGACGTCTGAGCTGGAACGCGCTGAAACTGATGGAGGAGCTGGGCAGCGCTCAGGTGAGAGGACAGGACCTGGAGTCACCACCAGCCATGTTCTCTGCACCAGTATGGTCCACCCATCATCTCCAGCTGGTGTCCTTAACCCCTTGTTGTAGTTACTTTGCTAACATATTAGGACATTGCATGACGTGCAGTCAGGAGTGATCCTCTACAGAGGCCTCCTGGTATCTGCCGTCTGTGGGGGGAGCAGACTCCTTGCTCCTTGATGTCTGGACAGTCCTGCTTGTAGCTGTGATACGAGTTCAGGTGACATCTTCCTGTCCTACCATCCCAGCGCCCTGGAGGCATTAATTCTACCTTCTTCCTCCATGACAGGACCAGTTATTGGATTACGTCTCCTCAGGAACGAGCCCTCTGATTGAGGACGAGGATTTCCTGAATGCGGTGTCCACATGTGAGGAGGCCCAGGCCACACTGCGGCCATCAATGCAGGATGTGGAGATTCTACAACAACAGCTACAAGCACCCATGACGCCCTATGTGTCCGCGGCTCAGAGTTGTGTCCACCTCTTCTCCAGACTGCAGGAAGTATCGCGGTTATCTCCACATTATCACTTTCCGGTCTCCTCCATCTTGAACTGGGCCCTCAGTGCCCTTCATAGTCAGACAGAGAGTGGACAGGACTTGGAGAAGGTTATGACTGGTGGAGTCCTCACACGTGTCCTTCCCATGATCGCTGAGGAACACAGGCATGTCCTACACGTGTTGCTGGCAGTGGGGCGGCCTCATCCTCTTGAGTGGTTCTCATTCTTGGGACTTAGATGTAAGTCAGTGTTTGAGACATTATCCTCCTGCATCCAGAGACCACAGTGGGTGGACGTCCAGGCCTGGGAAGCATTGGGACAACTTGAGAAACTCCCTGCCTTTCAGGGCATCCGTTCATCCCTGAGTACACAGACAAGGCAATGGCAGGAGTACTTTAGTCTCCGATCCACAGTTATTGGGCCCATACCCTGCTCCAGCTTCTCGCACCTCACCCTCTTCCAGGCAGCCATCTTGTGGAGGATCCTGAAGCCTGAATGTCTGGGCCTTGTCTTATCTCACCTTTCCTCATGCATCCTGGGGCCAGAGCCTGAAGATAAGTGTCAAGACAGAGATGTCATAAGTCAGTCGGATCCTCACACTTCAGTCCTGTTCATCCGTCCACCAGTTACACCAGATCTTCCCACTAATTACATCCTACACTTGGCACAGAAGAGGGGCAAGAAGGTGGGTGATGAATGCCAAGAGCGACCCAACAATGTGGTACCTACTGCAGTCTCCTCTCACTTGTCCCTCCTTTACAGGTGAAGACGCTGTCCTGGAGCGAGACCCTTCCTGCCAGCACCATGACAGACACATTGCTCACCAGTCAGCGGGAGGGGCACTGGCTTCTGCTGAACTGGCACCCAAGGCTGGCAGATCTACTGCAGACTGTAAGAGGTATACACACTGCTTGAGAAGACCTGATGTAACGGGAGCAAAACCCACCCAGTAATGACTCCCTTATCTATCAAACACTAATGCACGTCAGCATCCAATACATCCCATCATTACATGGAGACAACACTCAATACATCCCATCATTATATGGAGACAACACCCAATACATCCCATCATTCCCTGGAGACAACACCCAATACATCCCATCATTACATGGAGACAACACCCAATACATCCCATCATTCCCTGGAGACAACACTCAATACATCCCATCATTATATGGAGACAACACCCAATACATCCCATCTTTTCCCTGGAGACAACACCCAATACATCCCATCATTCTCTGGAGACAACACCCAATACATCCCATCATTCCCTGGAGACAACACCCAATACATCCCATCATTCTCTGGAGACAACACCCAATACATCCCATCATTCCATAGAAACAACGTCCAGTACAATCCATCATTACATGGAGACAACATCCAATACATCCCATCATTCCATGGAAACAACGTCCAGTACAACCCATCATTACATGGAGACAACACTCAATACATCCCATCATTCCATTGAAACAACGCCCAGTACATCTCATCATTACATGGAGACAAACACTCAATACATCCCATCATTCCCTGGAGACAACGCCCAGTACATCCCATCATTCCCTGGAGACAACACCCAATACATCCCATCATTCCATGGAGACAACACCCAATACATCCCATAATTCCCTGGAGACAACACCCAATACATCCCATCATTCCCTGGAGACAACACCCAATACAGCCCATCATTCCCTGGAGACAACACCCAATACATCCCATCATTCCCTGGAGACAACACCCAGTACATCCCATCATTCCATTTAGACAAACACCCAATACATCCCATCATTCCATGGAGACAACGCCCAATACATCCCATCATTCCCTGGAGACAACACCAACATCCATCATTCCATGGGACAACACCCAATACATCCATTCTCCATGGAGACAACACCCAATACATCCCATCATTCCATGAAGACAACACCCGGTACATCCCATCATTCCCTGGAGACAACACCCAATACATTCCATCATTCCCTGGAGACAACACCCAGTACATCCCATCATTCCCTGGAGACAACACCCAATACATCCCATCATTCCCTGGAGACAACACCCAATACATGCCATCATTCCCTGGAGACAACACCCAATACATCCCATCATTCTCTGGAGACAACACCCAGTACATCCATCATTCTCTGGAGACAACACCCAATACATGCCATTCCCTGGACCCCAGTACATCCCATCATTCCTGGAGACAACACCCAGTACATCCCATCATTCCCTGGAGACAACACCCAGTACATCCCATCATTCCCTGGAGACAACACCCAATACATCCCATCATTCCCTGGAGACAACACCCAGTACATCCCATCATTCCCTGGAGACAACACCCAGTACATCCCATCATTCCCTGGGGACAACACCCAGTACATCCCATCATTCCCTGGAGACAACACCCAGTACATCCCATCATTCCCTGGACAACCCATCATTCCCTGGAGACAACACCCAATACATGCCATCATTCTCTGGAGACAACACCCAATACATGCCATCATTCCCTGGAGACAACACCCAATACATCCCATCATTCCCTGGAGACAACACCCAATACATCCCATCATTCCCTGGAGACAACACCCAATACATCCCATCATTCCCTGGGGACAACACCCAATACATCCCATCATTCCATGGAGACAACACCCAATACATCCCATCATTTCCTGGAGACAACACCCAGTACATCCCATCATTCCCTGGAGACAACACCCAATACATCCCATCATTCCCTGGAGACAACACCCAATACATCCCATCATTCCCTGGAGACAACACCCAGTACATCCCATCATTCCCTGGAGACAACACCCAATACATGCCATCATTTCCTGGAGACAACACCCAATACATCCCATCATTCCCTGGAGACAACACCCAATACATGCCATCATTCCCTGGGGACAACACCCAGTACATCCCATCATTCCCTGGAGACAACACCCAATACATCCCATCATTCTCTGGAGACAACACTCAATACATCCCATCATTCCCTTCAGACAACACCCAATACAGCCCATCATTCCATTTAGACAACACCCAATACATCCCATCATTCCCTGGAGACAACACCCAATACATCCCATCATTCCCTGGAGACAACACCCAGTACATCCCATCATTCCCTGGAGACAACACCCAATACATCCCATCATTCCCTGGAGACAACACCCAATACATGCCATCATTCCCTGGAGACAACACCCAATACAGCCCATCATTCTCTGGAGACAACACCCAATACAGCCCATCATTCCCTGGAGACAACACCCAGTACATCCCATCATTCCCTGGAGACAACACCCAGTACATCCCATCATTCCCTGGAGACAACACCCAATACATCCCATCATTCCCTGGAGACAACACCCAATACATCCCATCATTCCCTGGAGACAACACCCAATACATGCCATCATTCCCTGGAGACAACACCCAATACATCCCATCATTTCCTGGAGACAACACCCAGTACATCCCATCATTCCCTGGAGACAACACCCAGTACATCCCATCATTCCCTGGAGACAACACCCAATACATCCCATCATTCCCTGGAGACAACACCCGGTACATACCATCATTCCCTGGACACAGTTATAGACGGGGTGTGGGGGGTGGGATCGTCTCTGTCTCAGGTAATCTTCTCTGTTCTGCCTTCCCTCCAGCAGATGAGGTGAATCCTGATTTCAGACTCTGTGTGACTGTAGATGAGGAGATGATGTGCTCTGTGCCAGGTATAGCACATGTATAGCAGCAATTCTGTGCACCCCGACTTCATGTGTCCCCTGAACTTCCTCCTTCCCCTGTACCTACCAGTGTCCTCTGTACCTTCCAGTTTCCTCTGCATCTTCCTGTATCCTCTGCATCTTCCTGTATCCTCTGTATCTTCCTGTATCCTCTGTACCTTCCTGTATCCTCTTCCTCCAATATCCTCTGTACCTTTCTGTATCCTCTTCCTCCAATATCCTCTGCACCTTCCTGTATTCTCTTCCTCCGGTGTCCTCTGCACCTGCCAATGTCCTCTGTACCTTCCAGTGTCCTCTGTATCTTCCTGTATCCTCTTCTTCCAGTATCCTCTGCACCTGCCAGTGTCCTTTGTACCTTCCTGTATCCTCTTCTTCCAGTGTCCTCTGTACCTTCCTGTATCCTCTTCTTCCAGTGTCCTCTGTACCTTCCTGTATCCTCTTCTTCCAGTGTCCTCTGTACCTTCCTGTATCCTCTTCTTCCAGTCTCCTCTATACCTTCCTGTATCCTCTTCTTCCAGTATCCTCTATAGCTGCATCTCTGCATCCTCCTCTCTGCATCTTCCTGTATCTTTTGTACCTTCCTGTATCCTCTTCCTCCAATATCCTCTGTACCTTCCTGTATCCTCTTCCTCCGGTGTCCTCTGCACCTTCCGGTGTCTTCTGCACCTTCCTGTATCCTGTTCCTCCAATTTCCTCTGCACCTTCCTGTATTCTCTTCCTCCAGTGTCCTCTGCACCTTCCAGTGTCCTCCGCACCTTCCAGTGTCCTCCGCACCTTCCAGTGTCCTCTGCACCTTCCAGTGTCCTCTGCACCTTCCAGTGTCCTCTGCACCTTCCGGTGTCCTCTGCACCTTCCGGTGTCCTCTGCACCTTCCGGTGTCCTCTGCACCTTCCGGTGTCCTCTGCACCTTCCGGTGTCCTCTTCTTCCAGTATCCTCTGCACCTGCCAGTGTCTGTACCTTCCAGTGTCCTCTGTACCTTCCTGTATCCTCTTCTTACAGTATCCTCTTTACCTGCCAGTGTCCTCTGTACCTTCCAGTGTCCTCTGCACCTTCCAGTGTCCTCTGCACCTTCCAGTGTCCTCTGCACCTTCCAGTGTCCTCTGCACCTTCCAGTGTCCTCTGTACCTTCCTGTATCCTCTGTAGCTTCCTATATCCTCTTCTTTCAGTATCCTCTATAGCTTCCTGTATCCTCTTCTTCCAGTATCCTCTTTACCTTCCAGTGTCCTCTGCACCTTCCAGTGTCCTCTGCACCTTCCAGTGCCCTCTGCACCTTCCAGTGTCCTCTGCACCTTCCATTGTCCTCTGTACCTTCCTGTATCCTCTTCTTCCAGTGTCCTCTGTACCTTCCAGTGTCCTCTGCACCTTCCAGTGTCCTCTGCACCTTCCAGTGTCCTCTGTACCTTCCTGTATCCTCTGTAGCTTCCTGTATCCTCTTCTTTCAGTATCCTCTGTAGCTTTCTGTATCCTCTTCTTCCAGTATCCTCTGCACCTGCCAGTGTCCTCTGCACCTTCCAGTGTCCTCTGCACCTTCCAGTGTCCTCTGTACCTTCCAGTGTCCTCTGTACCTTCCAGTGTCCTCTGTACCTTCCAGTGTCCTCTGCACCTTCCAGTGTCCTCTGCACCTTCCAATATCCTCTTCTTCCAGTGTCCTCTGTACCTTCCTGTATCCTCTTCTTCCAGTATCCTCTATAGCTTCCTGTATCCTCTTCTTCCAGTATCCTCTATACTGTAGCTTCCCCAGTATTCTCTGTACCTGCCAGTGTCCTCTGTACCTTCCAGTGTCCTCTGTACCTTCCAGTGTCCTCCGTACCTTCCAGTGTCCTCCGCACCTTCCAGTGTCCTCCATACCTTCCAGTGTCCTCCATACCTTCCAGTGTCCTCTGTACCTTCCAGTGTCCTCCGTACCTTCCAGTGTCCTTCCAGGTCCCACCTTCCAGTGTCCTCTGCACCTTCCAGTGTCCTCTGCACCTTCCAGTGTCCTCTGCCACCTTCCAGTGTCCCTCTGCTACCTTCCAGTGTCCTCTGTACCTTCCAGTGTCCTCTGTACCTTCCAGTGTCCTCTGCACCTTCCAGTGTCCTCTGTACCTTCCAGTGTCCTCTGTACCTTCCAGTGTCCTCTGTACCTTCCAGTGTCCTCTGCACCTTCCAGTGTCCTCTGCCCTTCAGTGTCCTTGCACCTTCAGTGTCCTCTGCACCTTCCAGTGTCCTCTGCACCTTCCTGTATCCTCTGTACCTTCCAGTGTCCTCTGCACCTGCCTGTATCCTCTGCACCTTCCTGTATCCTCTGCACCTTCCTGTATCCTCTGCACCTTCCTGTATCCTCTGCTGCTTCCTGTATCCTCTGTTGCTTCCTGTATCCTCCGCACCTTCCAGTGTCCTCCGCACCTTCCAGTGTCCTCTGCACCTTCCAGTGTCCTCTGCACCTTCCAGTGTCCTCTGCACCTTCCAGTGTCCTCTGCACCTTCCAGTGTCCTCTGCACCTTCCAGTGTCCTCTGTACCTTCCAGTGTCCTCTGTACCTTCCTGTATCCTCTGCACCTTCCTGTATCCTCTGCACCTTCCTGTATCCTCTGCTGCTTCCTGTATCCTCTGTTGCTTCCTGTATCCTCTGCACCTTCCAGTGTCCTCCGCACCTTCCAGTGTCCTCTGCACCTTCCAGTGTCCTCTGCACCTTCCAGTGTCCTCTGCACCTTCCAGTGTCCTCTGCACCTTCCTGTATCCTCTGCACCTTCCTGTATCCTCTGCACCTTCCTGTATCCTCTGCTGCTTCCTGTATCCTCTGCACCTTCCAGTGTCCTCTGTACCACGCTCTTTACCCCTTCTTCCTAGTGCCCTTCCGGTATTCTTCTCACCCTAACACCCTCTTCGTTTCCAGTTGCCTTAGGTTTTGGCTCCTGCTATGCCCCCTGTGCACTTCGTTTGACCCTCCGTGATGTTCTCCTTCAGAGCTGTTTAGATGTGGCAGAGGATTTGGGGGAGCAGAAGACCTTCCCCCTTACGTTACTGATTCTCCACAGTGTCCTGCTGCTCAGACAGGAATACAGCCGGCACGTACAGCGCCGCACATACTGCTGGTGAGTTGTGTACAGGTCCGGTACTAATGAGGGCCCCGTGTATACCGAGCAAAAGGAAACCAGTTCTTAACATGTTGATCCAGAGAAAGCCAGAAAAGGCCCATGTGAGGCGGCCACCATCTCAGGCTGCAGTCCCAGGGGTGAGGGCATGGTGAGACGGCCACCATCTCAGCCTCCAGTCCCAGGGGTGAGGGCGTGGTGAGACGGCCACAATCTTAGCCTACAGTGCCAGGGGTGAGGGCATGGTGAGACAGCCACTATCTTAGCCTACAGTCCCAGGGGTGAGGGCATGGTGAGACAGCCACCATCTTAGCCTACAGCCCAGGGGTGAGAGTGTGGTGAGACGGCCACCATCTTAGCCTACGGTCCCAGGGGTGAGAGTGTGGTGAGACGGCCACCATCTCAGCCTACAGTCCCAGGGGTGAGAGTGTGGTGAGACGGCCACCATCTCAGCCTACAGTCCCAGGGGTGATAGTGTGGGGAGACGGCCACCATCTCAGCCTACAGTCCCAGGGGTGAGGGTGTGGTGAGACAGCCACCATCTCAGCCTACAGTCCCAGGGGTGAGAGTGTGTTGAGACGGCCACCATCTCAGCCTACAGTCCCAGGGGTGAGAGTGTGGTGAGACGGCCACCATCTTAGCCTCCAGTCCCAGGGGTGAGAGTGTGGTGAGACGGCCACCATCTTAGCCTACAGTCCCAGGGGTGAGAGTGTGGTGAGACGGCCACCATCTCAGCCTACAGTCCCCAGGGGTGAGGGTGTGGTGAGACAGCCACCATCTCAGCCTACAGTCCCAGGGGTGAGGGTGTGGTGAGACGGCCACCATCTCAGCCTACAGTCCCAGGGGTGAGGGTGTGGTGAGACGGCCACCATCTCAGCCTACAGTCCCATTGGTGAGAGTGTGGTGAGACGGCCACCATCTCAGCCTACAGCCCCAGGGGTGAGGGTGTGGTGAGACGGCCACCATCTTAGCCTACAGTCCCAGGGGTGAGAGTGTGGTGAGACGGCCACCATCTCAGCCTACAGTCCCAGGGGTGAGGGTGTGGTGAGACGCCACCATCTCAGCCTACAGTCCCAGGGGTGAGGGTGTCGTGAGACGGCCACCATCTCAGCCTACAGTCCCAGGGGTGAGGGTGTGGTGAGACGGCCACCATCTCAGCCTACAGTCCCATTGGTGAGAGTGTGGTGAGACGGCCACCATCTCAGCCTACAGCCCCAGGGGTGAGGGTGTAGTGAGACGGCCACCATCTCAGCCTACAGTCCCAGGGGTGAGGGTGTAGTGAGACGGCCACCATCTCAGCCTACAGTCCCAGGGGTGAGGATGTGGTGAGACGGCCACCATCTCAGCCTACAGTCCCAGGGGTGAGAGTGTGGGGAGACAGCCACCATCTCAGCCTACAGTCCCAGGGGTGAGGATGTGATGAGACGGCCACCATCTCAGCCTACAGTCCCAGGGGTGAGGGTGTGGTGAGATGGCCACCATCTCAGCCTACAGTCCCAGGGGTGAGAGTGTGGTGAGACGGCCACCATCTCAGCCTACAGCCCCAGGGGTGAGAGTGTGGGGAGACGGCCACCATCTCAGCCTACAGCCCCAGGGGTGAGAGTGTGGTGAGACGGCCACCATCTAGCCTACAGTCCCAGGGGTGAGAGTGTGGTGAGACGGCCACCATCTCAGCCTACAGTCCCAGGGGTGAGGATGTGGTGAGACGGCCACCATCTCAGCCTACAGTCCCAGGGGTGAGAGTGTGGGGAGACAGCCACCATCTCAGCCTACAGTCCCAGGGGTGAGAGTGTGGTGAGACAGCCACCATCTCAGCCTACAGTCCCAGGGGTGATAGTGTGGTGAGACGGCCACCATCTCAGCCTACAGTTCCATTGGTGAGAGTGTGGTGAGACAGCCACCATTTCAGCCTACAGTCCCAGGGGTGAGGATGTGATGAGACGGCCACCATCTCAGCCTACAGTCCAGGGGTGAGGATGTGATAAGACGGCCACCATCTCAGCCTACAGTCCCAGGGGTGAGGGTGTGGTGAGATGGCCACCATCTCAGCCTACAGCCCCAGGGGTGAGGGTGTGGTGAGACGGCCACCATCTCACCCTACAGTCCCAGGGGTGAGAGTGTGGTGAGACGGCCACCATCTCAGCCTACAGCCCCAGGGGTGAGAGTGTGGTGAGACGGCCACCATCTCAGCCTACAGCCCCAGGGGTGAGAGTGTGGTGAGACGGCCACCATCTTAGCCTACAGTCCCAGGGGTGAGGTGTGGTGAGACGGCCACCATCTCAGCCTACAGTCCCAGGGGTGAGAGTGTGGTGAGACGGCCACCATCTCAGCCTACAGTCCCAGGGGTGAGGGTGTGGTGAGACGGCCACCATCTCAGCCTACAGTCCCAGGGGTGATAGTGTGGGGAGACAGCCACCATCTCAGCCTACAGTCCCAGGGGTGAGAGTGTGGTGAGACGGCCACCATCTCAGCCTACAGTCCCAGGGGTGAGGATGTGATGAGACGGCCACCATCTCAGCCTACAGTCCCAGGGGTGAGGATGTGGTGAGACGGCCACCATATTAGCCTACAGTCCCAGGGGTGAGAGTGTGGTGAGACGGCCACCATCTCAGCCTACAGTCCCAGGGGTGAGGATGTGGTGAGACGGCCACCATCTCAGCTTACAGTCCCAGGGGTGAGAGTGTGGTGAGACGGCCATCATCTCAGCCTACAGTCCCAGGGGTCAGGATGTGGTGAGACGGCCACCATCTTAGCCTACAGTCCCAGGGGTGAGAGTGTGGTGAGACGCCACCATCTCAGCCTACAGTCCCAGGGGTGAGGATGTGGTGAGACGGCCACCATCTCAGCTTACAGTCCCAGGGGTAAGAGTGTGGTGAGACGGCCACCATCTCAGCCTACAGTCCCAGGGGTGAGGATGTGATGAGACGGCCACCATCTCAGCCTACAGTCCCAGGGGTCAGGATGTGGTGAGACGGCCACCATATTAGCCTACAGTCCCAGGGGTGAGAGTGTGGTGAGACGGCCACCATCTCAGCCTACAGCCCCAGGGGTGAGAGTGTGGTGAGACAGCCACCATCTCAGCCTACAGTCCCAGGGGTGAGGGTGTGGTGAGATGGCCACCATCTTAGCCTACAGTCCCCGGGGTGAGAGTGTGGTGAGACGGCCACCATCTCAGCCTACAGTCCCAGGGGTGAGAGTGTGGTGAGACGGCCACCATCTCAGCCTACAGTCCCAGGGGTGATAGTGTGGTGAGACGGCCACCATCTCAGCCTACAGTTCCATTGGTGAGAGTGTGGTGAGACAGCCACCATTTCAGCCTACAGTCCCAGGGGTGAGGATGTGATGAGACGGCCACCATCTCAGCCTACGGTCCCAGGGGTGAGGATGTGATAAGACGGCCACCATCTCAGCCTACAGTCCCAGGGGTGAGGGTGTGGTGAGACGGACACCATCTCAGCCTACAGTCCCAGGGGTGAGGGTGTGGTGAGACGGCCACCATCTCAGCCTACAGTCCCAGGGGTGAGGATGTGATAAGACGGCCACCATCTCAGCCTACAGTCCCAGGGGTGAGAGTGTGGTGAGACGGACACCATCTCAGCCTACAGTCCCAGGGGTGAGGGTGTGGTGAGACGGCCACCATCTCAGCCTACAGTCCCAGGGGTGAGGATGTGATGAGACGGCCACCATCTCAGCCTACAGTCCCATTGGTGAGAGTGTGGGGAGACGGCCACCATCTCAGCCTACAGCCCCAGGGGTGACCGAGGACTGCACTGACTTTGTTCACTCTCTCCAGGGGTCAGAAGGATCTGAGGAACGCTGTGTGTGCTGTGAGGACGGTGATGGCGCAGTGCCAGGACTGGAGCGAAGCTCTGCCCTTCATCACAGGTAACTGCAGCGCAGCCTAAAACAAGTGACTAGAAGAGTCATGTGACAGAGCGCTCCTCTGAAGGGACTGTCCATGAGAGCGGCAGGGTACAGAGACTAGAGGGGTTCGGTGGGGACAGCCTCGTCCTGCTCCAGTCCTCAGGACTTTGGTCTCCTCTCCTTTCTTGTGTTGTCCCCCGGCCTCCACATTTGTCTACTTGCTGTTCCCCTTGTAGGAGCCGTTATATACGGAGGTCACATAGTAGAAGAGGACGATGCCCAGAGTGTCATGGCGGTGGCTCAGCACTGCCTGCAAGAATCACATCAGGGACGCAACCGGGGACTTTTACACATGATGTCGGCACTGCCGGCCGGTGGTGTGAACGGTAAGTCTCACTGTACCGAATCTGACAGCAGGGTATGTACAACCAGGTAACCCCCAAAGCCAAGTCACTCTGAAAATACCATTTGTAGAAATACTGCTCCCCCTGGAAGAAGGTGGACTCCTGGGTGCACGCCCTTATTAACCCTTCAAGATGTTTAGCCGAAACGCATCATATCTGCCTGTATTTTGTACAATAAACACCGATCCTGAGTTACATCCTGTATTATACTCCAGAGCTGCACTCACTATTCTGCTGGTGCAGTCACTGTGTACATACATTACTTATCCTGTACTGATCCTGAGTTACATCCTGTATTATACTCCAGAGCTGCACTCACTATTCTGCTGGTGCAGTCACTGTGTACATACATCGCTTATCCTGTACTGATCCTGAGTTACATTCTGTATTATACCCCAGAGCTGCACTCACTATTCTGCTGGTGCAGTCACTGTGTACATACATTACTTATCCTGTACTGATCCTGAGTTACATCCTGTATTATACTCCAGAGCTGCACTCACTATTCTGCTGCTGCAGTCACTGTGTACATACATCGCTTATCCTGTACTGATCCTGAGTTACATCCTGTATTATACTCCAGAGCTGCCACTCACTATTCTGCTGGTGCAGTCACTGTGTACATACATTACTTATCCTGTACTGCCCCTGAGTTACATCCTGTATTATACTCCAGAGCTGCACTCACTATTCTGCTGGTGCAGTCACTGTGTACATACATTACTTATCCTGTACTGATCCTGAGTTACATCCTGTATTATACTCCAGAGCTGCACTCACTATTCTGCTGGTGCAGTCACTGTGTACATACATTACTTATCCTGTACTGATCCTGAGTTACATCCTGTATTATACTCCAGAGCTGCACTCACTATTCTGCTGGTGCAGTCACTGTGTACATACATTACTTATCCTGTACTGATCCTGAGTTACATCCTGTATTATACTCCAGAGCTGCACTCACTATTCTGCTGGTGCAGTCACTGTGTACATACATTACTTATCCTGTACTGATCCTGAGTTACATCCTGTATTATACTCCAGAGCTGCACTCACTATTCTGCTGGTGCAGTCACTGTGTACATACATTACTTATTCCTGTACTGATCCTGAGTTACATCCTGTATTATACTGCAGAGCTGTACTCACTATTCTGCTGGTGCAGTCACTGTGTACATACATTACTTATCCTGTACTGATCCTGAAGTTGCATCACTGTATTATACTCGCAGAGCTGCACTCACTATTCTGCTTGGTGCAGTCACTGTGTACATACATTACTTATCCTGTACTGATCCTGAGTTACATCCTGTATTATACTCCAGAGGCTGCACTCACTATTCTGCTTGGTGCAGTCACTGTGTACATACATTACTTATCCTGTACTGATCCCTGAGTTACATCCTGTATTATACTCCAGAGCTGCCACTCACTATTCTGCTGGTGCAGTCACTGTGTACATACAATACTTATCCTGTACTGATCCTGAGTTACATCCTGTATTATACTCCAGAGCTGCACTCACTATTCTGCTGGTGCAGTCACTGTGTACATACAATACTTATCCTGTACTGATCCTGAGTTACATCCTGTATTATACTCCAGAGCTGCACTCACTATTCTGCTTGGTGCAGTCACTGTGTACATACATTACTTATCCTGTACTGATCCTGAGTTACATCCTGTATTATACTCCAGAGCTGCACTCACTATTCTGCTGGTGCAGTCACTGTGTACATACATTACTTATCCTGTACTGATCCTGAGTTACATCCTGTATTATACTCCAGAGCTGCACTCACTATTCTGCTGGTGCAGTCACTGTGTACATACATTACTTATCCTGTACTGATCCTGAGTTACATCCTGTATTATACTCCAGAGCTGCACTCACTATTCTGCTGGTGCAGTCACTGTGTACATACATTACTTATCCTGTACTGATCCTGAGTTACATCCTGTATTATACTCCAGAGCTGCACTCACTATTCTGCTGGTGCAGTCACTGTGTACATACACTTATCCTGTACTGATCCTGAGATCCTGTATTATACTCCAGAGCTGCACTCACTATTCTGCTGGTGCAGTCACTGTGTACATACATTACTTATCCTGTACTGATCCTGAGTTACATCCTGTCCACTCCAGAGCTGCACTCACTATTCTGCTGGTGCAGCTGTGTACATACCCATGTCTCTGAGTCGTTCAGGCCCTGGGGTGGAGTTTCCTGGTCTCTGCAGAAGTTGCTCTCTATCAGGGACCCGGCGGTTCTAGGCCTGAGCGAGGGTCTGAAGAATGTGACCACCGAGCTGTACGGATACAGACTTCTCTCTGACCTGCTCATTACTCAGGATGTGTGGACGCTCCACCCCTGCAGAGCTGTACTTCCTGACGGCTCCTCAGGATGTGGAGATTCCAGGAGGAGGAGGACTTTCTCAGAGTCTTCCAGCCCCCGGTCTCCAGTGGTACGTGACACGACGAGTCAGTGTCTGGATCTTCTGCTGGATCTAGATAATGAACGGCAGAGGACTGAACGTGACCTGGACCCTGGACTTCTGCTGGACGGTGGACAGGTCCCAGGACTGGACACCGGCTGTCCCCTCAGCTCCCGGGACAATGCAGAAACTACATCTGCTGAGCGGCCAGAAGAAGGCAAGAAGCAGCGACGGTCTGCGACCACTCATGAGGAGGTGGACAGACGGTCCAAGCCACGGCCGTTGCTCCGTTTCCTGCTTCATGAGTGGAAGCTGCTTCACACACTGATCCAGGAAGCCGCTCAGGAAGTAAGAGACGCTGCGTCTTCCTGCATCTGCCAGAAGTGTCAGGAGATAAGGAAGATGCTGAGTGAGGGCCACGTGCCTCCAGGCTGGAACGTCTACTCTCTGGTCTCTCCTCTGACTCTGAGGGCCTGGATCCAGGGCCTTCACCTGCGCCTCAAGCTTCTGTCCACCTACCTGTCCCAGTCCTCGCCCCTTAATGTCACCTATAATGTGAGCGTCTTCCGGCAACCGAGCCGCCTCCTCCACAGTCTCCTGCAGGAACAGGCGCTAGAGGACCACCGAGAGCTAGAGAGCTACCGCCTACAACTGCAGGTACCGGGGGGGGGGATATGGATACTCGGGGACAGACTGCCAGCCACGGATATTACTGTTATATTACTGCTGCAAAGTGTGCCCAAAAAGAGAAGCAGCAGACACCTTAACACCCCCCACCCCAGTCAGGTCAGGATTCACTCGATTGTATACTCAGTACTACCTAAGCCAAGTCCCCGCTCCCTACACCCTATAACAGACAGCACCAGAGCCAGGACCATGCTCCCTACCCTGTATAATGGACAGAACTCAAGCCAGGTCTCCACCTCCATACATTATATAAACAGACAGGCACCCCGAGCCAGGACCCATGCTCCCTACCCTGTATAATGGACAGAACTCAAGCCAGGTCTCCACTCCATACATTATATAACAGACAGCACCCGAGCCAGGACCATGCTCCCTACCCTGTATAATGGACAGAACTCAAGCCAAGCGCCCCCTACAGAAGGATCAGGTACTAATAATCTACATACATCATATGTCCTAGGAGGAGTAACACTGGAGAGTCACTTGTAGAGAAGGATCAGGTACTAATAATCTACATACATCATATGTCCTAGGAGGAGTAACACTGGAGAGTCACTTGTAGAGAAGGATCAGGTACTAATACTCTACATACATTATATGTCCTAGGAGGAGTAACACTGGAGAGTCACTTGTAGAGAAGGATGAGGTACTAATAAATCTACATACATCATATGTCCTAGGAGGAGTAACACTGGAGAGTCACTTGTAGAAGAAGGATCAGGTACTAATAATCTACATACATCATATGTCCTAGGAGGAGTAACACTGGAGAGTCACTTGTAGAGAGAAGGATCAGGTACTAATAATCTACATACATCATATGTCCTAGGAGGAAGTAACACTGGAGAGTCACTTGTAGAGAAGGATCAGGTACTAATAATCTACATACATTATGTCCTAGGAGGAGTAACACTGGAGAGTCACTTGTAGAGAAGGATCAGGTACTAATAATCTACATACATCATATGTCCTAGGAGGGTAACACCTGGAGAGTCACTTGAGGAAGGATGGGTATATAATACACACATACATGCATAAGACCTAGGAGGAGTAACACTGAGATTAGGTTTAATAATCTACATACATCATATGTCCTAGGAGGAGTAACACTG
>ONZH01029615.1:0-14680 GCA_900303285.1 Rhinella marina | reverse complement strand
CACTTTACAGAGAGGTTAGATTGTGTTTGGAGTGTATTGTTGAGAGGCTGTGATAGTGGCGTAATAGTGCGACTTGGGCGCGTTATATGCACCCAGACATGCTTCCCCTGCTGTCCCAATTGCATTCCAGCAGTGTTGGCATCCTTTTCTGAGGTTCCAGGGTGGACTTGGTGACCTCCAAGTGGTCGAATTGAGATTTCCAAGTGGCGAGCATTTTTTTCCCATAGACTTTAATGGGATTCGATATCCGGTCGAATAGTCGAATTTCGCGGTCTATTCGAATCGAATTTCGAACTTTCGAATATTTCACTACTCGCTCATCTCTAATAGTCAGTTGATATTTGAATTTTGCTCCATGACTTGTCATTTTTATGGATTTTTTTTAAATATAGAAATGTTATAAAATAGCAATATAATGTAAAGGTTCTATTATTTAAAAATGATAAATCTTTATTCTTGGCAGATGACTATACCAGGAGCTCAGAGGAACATGTGATGTCAGATCTGAGAACAGATGATTGTGGTGTCAGAGAAGATACACATGAAGAGCATGCCGTTATCTCAGATGTATCCTCAGCCTTTCACAGCAAAGATCCATCATCAGATCCTTTGGATGGATTTCAATCTTCTGATTCATCACAGACTGTTAAGCAAAATAAAAGCCACAGAAAAAGTGTTCAACATCAGAGAAGTCACACAGGGGAGAATGCTCTTTCATGCTCAGAATGTGGGAAATGTTGTAAATCTAAATCAGATCTTATTAGACATCAGAGAAGTCACACAGGGGAGAAGACATTTTCATGTTCAGAATGTGAAAAACGTTTTGACGCTAAAGCACACCTTGTTAGACATCAGAGAATTCACACAGGGGAGAAGCCATATTCATGTTCAGAATGTGGGAAATGTTTTACTAATATATCAAATCTTGATGCACATCAGAGAACTCACACTGGGGTGAAGCCATTTTCATGTTCAGAATGTGGAAAATGTTTTATTAATAAATCAACTCTTGTTAGACATCATAGAATTCACACAGGGGAGAAGCCTTTTTCATGTTCTGAATGTGAAAAAACTTTTAATCGTCAATCACATCTTGTTAGACATCTGAAAATTCACACAGGGGAGAAGCCATTTTCATGTTCAGAATGTGGTAAATGTTTTATTGATAAATCAAATCTTGCTACACATCAGAGAATTCACACAGGGGAGAAGCCATTTTCATGTTCAGAATGTGAAAAACGTTTTAACATTAAAGCACATCTTGTTAAACATCAGAGAAGTCACACAGGGGAGAAGCCATTTTCATGTTTAGAATGTGAAAAACGTTTTAACTCTAAAGCACATCTTGTTTTACATCAGAGAAGTCACACAGGTGAGAAGCCATTTTCATGTTCTGAATGTGAAAAGCATTTTAACTGTAAATCTAGTCTTGTTAGACATCAGAGAATTCACACAGGGGAAAAGCCATTTTCATGTTCAGAATGTGGGAAATGTTTTACTGATAAATCAACTCTTGTTATACATGAGAGAATTCACACAGGGGAAAAGCCATTTTCATGTTCAGAATGTGAGAAATGTTTTATTGATAAATCAACTCTTGTTATACATGAGAGAATTCACACAGGGGAAAAGCCATTTTCATGTTCAGAATGTGAGAAATGTTTTATTGATAAATCAACTCTTGTTGTACATGAGAGAAGTCACACAGGGGAGAAGCCATTTTCATGTTCAGAATGTGGGAAATGTTTTCTTCGGAAATCAGATCTTCTTAACCATCAGAGAAGTCACACAGGAGAGAAGCCATTTTCTTGTTTAGAATGCGGGAAATGTTTTACTGATAAATCAAGTCTTGTTAAACATCAGAGAATTCACACAGACGAGAAACTATTTTCATGTTCAGAATGTGGGAAATGTTTTACGGTTAAATCAAGTCTTGTTAAACATCAGAGAAGTCACACAGGCGAGAAGCCATTTTCATGTTCAGAATGTGGGAAATGTTTTACCTTTAAATCAACTCTTGTTATTCATCAGAGAATTCACACAGGGGAGAAGCCATTTTCTTGTTCAGAATGTGGGAAATGTTTTACCTTGAAATCAAATCTTGTTATACATGAGAGAAGTCACACAGGGGCAAAGCCATTTTCTTGTTCAGAATGTGGGAAATGTTTTATTGATAAATCAAATCTTGGTTTACATGAGAGAATTCACACAGGGGAGAAACCATTTTCATGCCCAGAATGTGAGAAATGTTTTACCCTTAAATCAAATCTTGTTAAACATCAGATACGTCACACAGGGGAGAAGCCATTTTCTTGTTCAGAATGTGGGAAATGTTTTATTGATAAATCGCATCTTGTTAGACATCAGTTAACTCACACAGGGGAGAAGCCATTTTCATGTTCAGAATGTGAAAAGCATTTTAACTGTAAATCTAGTCTTGTTAGACATCTGAGAATTCACACAGGGGAGAAGCCATTTTCATGTTCAGAATGTGGGAAATGTTTTATTCAGCTATCAACTCTTGTTAAACATCAGAGAATTCACACAGGGAAGAAGCCATTTTCATGTTTAGAATGTGGGAAATGGTTTACTGATAAATCAACTCTTGTTAAACATCAGAGAATTCACACATGCAAGAAGCCATTTTCATGTTCAAAATGTAGGAAATGTTTTTCTGATAAATCAAGTCTTGCTAAACATCAGATAAGTCACACAGGGGAGAAACCATTTTCTTGTTCAGAATGTGGGAAATGTTTTATTGATAAATCACATCTTGTTAAACATCAGAGAATACACACAGGGGAGAAGCCATTTTCATGCTCAGAATGTGGGAAATGTTTTATTGATAAATCACATCTTCTTAGCCATCAGAGAAGTCACACAGGGGAGAAGCCATTTTCATGCTCAGAATGTTGGAAATGTTTTCTCCAGAAATCACATCTTCTTAGCCATCAGAGAAGTCACACAGGGGAGAAGCCATTTTCTTGTTCAGAATGTGGGAAATGTTTTCTCCAGAAATCACATCTTGTTATGCATAAGAGAATTCACACAGGGGAGAAGCCATTTTCATGTTCAGAATGTGGGAAATGTTTTACCCAAAAATCAAATCTTGTTAGACATCAGATAAGTCACACGGGGAGAAGCCATTTTCTTGTTTAGAATATGGGAAATATTTTACTGATAAATCAAGTCTTGTTAAACATCAGATAAGTCACATGGGAGAAGCTATTTTCTTGTTCAGAATGTGGGAATGTTTTATTGATAAAACATCTTGTTATACATGAGAGAATTCACACAGGGGAGAAACCATTTCCATGTTCACAATGTGGTAAAATGTTTTCTCCATAAATCACATCATCTTAGTCATCAGAGAAGTCACACAGGGAAAAAGCCATTTTCTTTTTTACAATGTGGGAAATCTTTCATACAGAAATCAAGACATGTTAAACATCAGAGAATTCACACTGGAAAGAAGGGATTTTAATGTTCAGAATGTGATAACTAGAGATGAGCAAACTTTTGAAAAATTCAATTCTGCAGCTTGGCCAAAGTTCAACAAGAAATTAATTTGTCATGAATCAACCCCATTCAGTCTATCAATCAATGAAATCATTTTTAATGGACCCTTAGACCGAAGTGCACCCATCTGACAGCCATTAAATACGCTAGTGCAATATGGCCTTTTGGGTTAAAAAAAAAAATC
This sequence comes from Rhinella marina, assembly GCA_900303285.1. Classification (NCBI taxonomy): domain Eukaryota; kingdom Metazoa; phylum Chordata; class Amphibia; order Anura; family Bufonidae; genus Rhinella; species Rhinella marina. The sequence continues at coordinate 10,977 of ONZH01029615.1, read as the reverse complement.
ACTCACCTCATCTATTTGCTCGCATACAGGGGCAGTCTGCTCCTCTGTCAATTGAAGGACCTGAGCTTAACTTGATTATTTCACCAGGTGCTCATGCTGGAAGAGCACAGTGACATCATCCCACTGAGCACAGGTCCTTCAACAGGTCTTTTTTAGTGAAGAAAGGAGCGGACTGCCTCTGCGGAAGCAAGTGGATGAGCTGAATAAAAAAAAATTCCCGTTTTTTCTAAGATAGCTCAAGCCACGATTTTTGGAAAAATAATTCGTTATCATGAAGCCCAAGGAAATTTGGCTTTATTTGAAATCAAATTTTTCCTAAAATTCAGACTAACCGTTAAGAAAATCTTGTTAGACATCGGAGAGTCCACACGGGGAGAAATTTATTTTCATATTCTGAATGCGGAAAATGAAATAGAATTAAAGTAGAACTCCTGCAAAAATGTTTATTCTCTGACCTGTTAGAAAAATGCATGATGTAATCTGTAGTGAATGTAATCTTTTCACTAGTGACTGTGAGCTGTTCCCTCTTTTGTAATTGTAGCTGTGTCATGTGACCAACGCTCTGATCTCCAACTGACACAGGACAGGAAGTCAGTTACTTCTCTTCTATTTTGATTCCTATGAGACTGAGGCTCCCATAGGAATGCATAGAGAAATAGACTTTCTGTCCACACATAAGATGCTATGTGAGTTGGTGAGTCTGATTGCTGGTCACATGACACAGATGAGAAGCATCAGGGAGATATAACTCACAAATACAGACACTGGTAAGAAAATGACATTCACCACAGATTACACCATGTACCTTTCTAAAAGGTCAGAGAATAATATTTTTGCAAAAGTTCTTCTTTAACCACTTCCCGTCTGCCCATAGGATGTAAACGTACGGGAAGTGGTTTATTATCTCTGAATGGATGTTTCTGAACGTCTATTCAGAGATTGTAGCTGTGCACTAATCGTGTAGCTGCACAGTGGGGGACCTGCTGTCATTGACAGCATGGTACCCCATAGAGAAGCCAGGGACCGTTCCCAGGAGTCCCAGCCTTCTAGATTGCTGTATACACAGGGATCACGTGATCGCCGGGGCCGGGAGAGTGCAGGAGCTGCCGGGTCTTTCATAGACCCGGATCAGCCCTGCACTAAGGCTACACAGCATCGTATTATGCCTCTCTGGGGGTGTATTTCCCCTGTAACTGGGGCTACTATGTCAGCCCCAGTTACAGGAGAAATCAATAGTGTAAAAAAAAAAGAGAGAGAAGTTAAATGTCTCCCAGAGGTCTTGTATGACCTTATGGGGGGACACAAAGTGTAAAACAAAAAATAAAAAAATGTAAAAAATAAAGTGTTCTAAAGAAAAAAACAATCCCCAAATATGTCACTTAAAAAATAACAAAATATAAAATTAAATACAAAAATAAATAAATAAAATAGACATATTTGGTATCGCCACGTCCGCAACGACCGGCTCTATAAAAATATCACATGATCTACCCCATCAGTTAAACGCCGTAAAAAAAATAATAAAGATTACGCCAAAACAGATTTTTTAATTACCTCACCTCTTAAAAAACATAATATCAAAAAGTCGTATGTATCCCAAAATGGTAGTAATAAAAACATCACCTCATCCCGCAAAAATGAGCCCCCACACAAGATCATAGCCAGAAAAATGAAAAATATATGTCTCTAAAAAAAAATTGCAACACAAAAACATGATTTTTTTTTTCTAACAATGCTCTTATTGTGTAAAACGTAAAAAAAAAAAATTAAAAATAGACATATTTGGTATCATTGCATCCATAACAACCGGATCTATAAAAATATCACATGATCTACCCCATCACTTGAACGGTGTAAAACAAAATATAGAAAAATGACACCAAACTGCTTTTTTTTAATACTTAGGCCTCTTTCACACGAGCGTCGCGGATTTGTTCAGGATGCGTTGCATATGCGTTGCGTTAAAAACGCGCGATTGCATGCGGATGCAATGCGTTGCGTTTTTAACGCACCCCCATTCATTTCTATGGAGCCAGGGCTGCGTGAAAAACGCAGAATATAGAACATGCTGCGTTTTTCACGCAACGCAGAAGTGATGCGTGAAAAAAAACGCTCATGTGAAAAGCCCCATTAAAATGAATAGGTCAGGATTCAGTGCGGGTGCAATCTCGCCCGTGTGAAAGGGGCCTTAACCTCCCAAAAATGAGATAAAAAGTGATCAGAAAGCCAAATGTACCCCAAAATGGTACCAATAAAAAGCACAGCTTGTCCTGCAAAAAATAAGCCCTCACGCAGCTCAGTCCACAAAAAATTAAAACGTTATCGCTCTTAAAAACCATGACAGAAAATTCCATGTTAGAAAATACAGATGCCGCTCCTCCCCTTCTGAGCCCTGGCGTATACCCGAATAACAGTTTACGACCACAATTGGGGTATTACTGTATTCAGGAGAAGACATATGGGGAATGTCAATTAATTGGTATTTTATGGGTTATCACTATCTGTCTTAAAAGCAGAGATTAAAATTTAGAAAACAGTGAATTTTTTCAAATTTTCGTTAACTGTATCACACATCAGTGAACACGGGGCCGAAGTCACTGTCTTGTTCAGGATGTCATCTGTAATTGTACAGCAGAGAGCTTACAGAGGAAAAATGGTTTTCTACCAAGGGATTTTTTTTAAATTTTAATTTGCCAACTTCCGAGAGCTCTAACATTAATTTTATGTAGCAGTATGAGGGCTTGTTTTTAGCCTTACAAGTTGTAATTTTTATGGTGCCATTTTGTGGTACACGTAACCTCCTGATTAACTTTTATTAACTGTTTCTAGGAGAAAGATGGGAAAACACAAATACTGTTTTTGCGCTATAAAATTTGCAGCGTTTATTTTTTGACACACGTGACATAACTTTTTTATTCGGTCTTCTCTGTATAGGATAAATGACATGATAATTGTATAGTGCAAGTCATTATAGATGCGGCAATACCAAATATATGAAGATTTTATCTTTGCTTTCAGTACTTTTATTAAGGGTTCATTCACATGACCATTTGGTCGCCAGCAAGTAGCGGGTGTGCAAAACGCGGGCACTGGCCCCGTTAACTCCATATCACAGATGAGGACCCGTTGACTTGAATAGGTCTGCAATCGGTAAGATATGTCAGAAGATAGGACGTCCTATTTTTTGAGGAGCAGAGTCATGGATTGGAAGCCCACGGAAACACTCAGAAGCTCATCCAAGGACTTCGGGGTCTCTGCCTCCGCACCGTATAAGATTGGACATGCCCTATCTTTTGATGCATTTTGTGGATCTCTGACCCGTTCCAAGTCAATGGGTCCACACCTCCATATGGACTTTTCATGGCCGGTACCCATGTTTTGCGGACCACTATTTGCAGGCCTTAACAAGGGCACAGCAACCATACATTTGTGTGAATGAACTCTAAAAGGTCCTGAGTAACTTTAAGTGAAGTACTGCATGAAGCAAAGTAAATGACTCTGATCTGTAATCTTTCTATAATCTATATAATCTTTATATAACTGTGTCAAACATGTTGTTACCATTTGTTAATAAATATCTGCATTTTGGGCCTATGTCTCTTTATTCTTTAGATGATAAGATATGGCCCCAGAACCTAGAGAGTTGAAGAAGAACTCCTGCAAAAATTTTTATTCCATGTCTTGCTAGAAATGTACATGATGTAATCTGTAGTGAATGTCATTTTCTTACCAGTGTCTGTATTTGTGAGTTATATCTCCCTGATGTTTCTCATCTGCGTCATGTGAAGTCTATTTCTCTATGTATTCCTATGGGAGTCTCACTTTCAGTCTCATAGGAATGAATAGAGCAGTGACTGGCTTCCTGTCCTGGGTCAGTTGGAGGTCAGGGAGTTGGTCACATGACCCAGCTACAATAAGAAGAGAGGGGATAACTCACAATTACAGTCTCTGATGAGATGTTACATTCACTACAGATTATATCATGCACCTTTCCAACAGGTCAGAGAATAAACATTTTTGCGGGAGTTCTTCTTTAGGGAAGAGTTGGTGGTCACTGTGTGTGCAAATGGTGAGAAGAGAATTCCACCTTGGATCCCAGACTTTGTGGAATTTTTTAGGACACTTTGAGGGTTGTTTATCAAAGAGATTTTTTAATCTGGTCTTTGATAGCCGCTACACTTCCGAAGGATGTGCCTAATTTATCACAAAACATACAGTACACTTCCTCACAACTTATATACTCTTACACCTAAAATTGGAGTAAATGGTTGTGAATAAATTTGCCAGCCCCGCCATTACCTAGTGGCAAGGAGAGTGAAAAATGTCTGAGTGATAAAGTATTGTCACACAGGCTTGGGCCTTGCAACTTTCTATACTCCAAAATCTGGCATAGTGCTGTAAGTGTTGTAAATATTAAATGATCCTTTAATATTAACAATATTACACCACCGAGCCAAGTGAGGGAGTCTCCTTCCATCCATCTCATCGCTATATTTTGCTTTGCTAAGAAAAATGTTTTACAATTCACAGTTTGATTCCCTTGCACCACTCCAAATGCTCCATGTTTGACTTGGGAAGGACTTCCACCAAAGCGTGCAAAACTCACAAGAGGAATCAGTGCAAGTCAGCGGAGTCTATCATTAGAAATTCCCAGGCAGATCTGCATAGGGACACGTACCTGCGCACCGGCTGCCTTGCTCAGGTCCTCACTGTTAATATTCACTTTGTCCCCACTGCTGGCTGTAATGGTGACCTGCTGCCGTTGCATCATAGCAATTGGGCACATGATGCAAGATGAGCAGATCAACACTGTGGATAGCAATTTGCTGCAAAGCGGCTATTGGCAGCAGGGAACCTGAGCAAGGAAGCTAAGGCCATGGAGTAAAAGAGTCGGAACTACTGTAAAGGGGCCACAAGGTGGGCATTAGTACTGTGTGGTAGCACTAAGGGGAAATGCCCTAGATTACACTGCAGACATCACGCCAACACCAGTGACACTCAAGATGAGGTAGGACCAGTTGGTTCTTTAATTTATTGCAAGGTGTATTGGTACCACCTGTGACGATACTACACCTCACAGCCCCGCCTGACGTCACTGTGCATCACTAGTTACCAAAATGTGATGTTACGTTCTCCCTGGGAGCACGTAAGGTCAGCTTAGCACAGTTTACACAGAAACCTTCTGTCTGCACGGAGAGTATGAGAGGGTGGTCCACGCTACCTTCAGCGTGACACAACACTCACTCACAACCCTGACAAGCTGAGAGAGCCTTTTTTACTGCCCCAGTGAAGCAGAGCCCTGCTAGCCCGATAGACTGCTACCAGTTCCTCGTTAAATATAAGCCTGGTCCGTTAACCGGGTTATATTGAGTCAGAAATCAACCCCAGGTAAGATATAATGTTATGCCGAGACATGGACGTCTGAGATTCATGGATCGAAATACAGAACAGCGCAAGATTAATTTGTATAGTTAATTGCCTTAAAGGAGAACTGTCGTCAAAAATTAGAAATATATCTAAAATGTTAAAACATGCAATGTAAGTTTTAGAATTTCTTGTGCTTATAATTGTTTCACACGCCCTGATTTAGCTGGTTTCACACGCCCTTAATAATGGAGACTTGGATTTAGTCTGAACAGAGGCATAGATGAGTGTAGGGACCCACTCCACAGGAAGTTACCATGACGTTTGGTGAGTGGGCATGATCACGCATTTGCAAATATGTGTAACTAAGGACTTCCTTTTCTATCTTTAGTCGGCATAGCGCCACATATATCTAAATTTATTTCTACTCTTATTGTTTATTATATGTTGTGCAACCATACTTTTGTATTTCTATAATTGTTTTTTTTAACATTAAAGGAAATATTTAAAAAATTCATAATAATTGTGTAGAACTTCCTATGTTGACCAGCAGGGGGAGCACAACTGAAAAGTTGAGTGTAGGGAAGCCGTCTGTAGCCCAGTGCTGTAAACTGTTATCTGGCTATTCACACCTCCTGTGACATCACGCTGCTCTTACTTGCTTATCTGATAACAAGAGATTGTCTTCCACAATACAGTGTCCAGCAGCCATCTTGTTGTGGTCTGCACTGTGATAGCATAGGAGGCACAGTCAGCAATGTTATTTCCAATTGTGATGCTGATTATTCCTCCACCACAGGGATTTTCTCCACTGACAGGTAGCAGAGTTAGGGTGGTAGTGCATGACTGAGTTTGATCTGACATCACTGTATTTTTTATCTCTGTACTGTGACATCACTGTATTTATTATCTCTGTACAGTGACATCACTGTATATTATCCCTGTACTGTGACATCACTGTATTTATTATCCCTGTACGGTGACATCACTGTGTTTATTATCTCTGTACAGTGACATCACTGTGTATATTATCCCTGTACTGTGACATCACTGTATTTATTATCCCTGTACGGTGACATCACTGTATTTATTATCCCTGTACTGTGACATCACTGTGTTTATTATCCCTGTACTGTGACATCACTGTGTTTATTATCTCTGTACTGTGACATCACTGTGTTTATTGTTCCTGTACTGTGACATCACTGTGTTTATTATCCCTGTACGGTGACATCACTGTGTTTATTATCCCTGTACTGTGACATCACTGTGTTTATTATCCCTGTACTGTGACATCACTGTGTTTATTATCCCTGTACTGTGACATCACTGTGTTTATTATCCCTGTACGGTGACATCACTGTATTTATTATCCCTGTACTGTGACATCACTGTGTTTATTATCCCTGTACGGTGACATCACTGTTTATTATCCCTGTACTGTGACATCACTGTGTTTATTATCCCTGTACTGTGACATCACTGTGTTTATTATCCCTGTACTGTGACATCACTGTGGTTATTATCCCTGTACGGTGACATCACTGTATTTATTATCCCTGTACTGTGACATCACTGTGTTTATTATCCCTGTACTGTGACATCAATGTGTTTATTATCCCTGTACTGTGACATCACTGTGTTTATTATCCCTGTACTGTGACATCACTGTGTTTATTATCCCTGTACTGTGACATCACTGTGTTTATTATCCCTGTACAGTGACATCACTGTGTTTATTATCCCTGTACGGTGACATCACTGTGTTTATTATCCCTGTACTGTGACATCACTGTGGTTATTATCCCTGTACGGTGACATCACTGTATTTATTATCCCTGTACTGTGACATCACTGTGTTTATTATTAGTGTTGAGCGAGCTGCTGGACGGGAGGAATCACTACAAAGAAGAAGCCTGAGGAGGTGAGTGGTTTGTGTTTGTTTGTTTTCTATCTTTCAAGATCGTGAATGCAGACGACTACGTCGGATTTGGTGGATTATGTCGGACCAGCTTTTTTAAATAAAATGGTCAAACAGGGTTCTGGGGGAGTATTTATTTCAATAAACTATTTTATAAGTGTGTGTGGGGTTTTTTTTTACAACACTGCAGTTTTAGTAATCATGGCTATCTACAGACGGCCCTGATTACTAATACTGGGCTTAGTGCTGGCCATACCGGCCAGCACTAACCCCGACATCTATTACCCCGGCAACCACCGCCACCAGGATGGGAAGGGACACGGTTATTGGCCCTTCCCAGCCTAATGGTACCAGCCTGCAGCCGCCCCATAACCGGACCCTCAATTTAGAAGGTCCGGTCCTGCGGGTACCCGACTCTTCCCAACACCCCTGGTGGCGGTGGGTGCCGGGGTAATAGATGTTGAGGTTAGTGCTGGCCATACCGGCCAGCACTAAGCCCAGTATTAGTAATCAGGACCGTCTGTAGATAGCTGTGATTACTAAAACTGCAATGTTGTAAAAAACACACACACAATTATAAAGTAGTTTATTGAAATAAATACTCCCCCAGACCCCTGTTTGACCATTTTATTTAAAAAATAAAAAAGCTGGTCCGACGTAATCCAATGAATCCGACGTAGTCCTCAGCATTCACGATCCTGAAAAATAGAAAACAAACAAACAAGCAAAAAAACAAACAAACACAAACCACTTACCTCCTCAGGCTTCTTCTTCGTAGTGATTCCTTCCGTCCAGCAGCTCGCTGAACACTGATGTACACTGATAAACACAGTGATGTCACAGTACGGGGATATTAAACACAGTGATGTCACAGTACAGGGATAATAAATACAGTGATGTCACAGTACAGGGATAATAAACACAGTGATGTCACAGTACAGGGATAATAAACACAGTGATGTCACCGTACAGGGATAATAAACACAGTGATGTCACAGTCCAGGTATAATAAATACAGTGATGTCACAGTCCAGGTATAATAAATACAGTGATGTCACAGTCCAGGGATAATAAACACAGCGATGTCACAGTACAGAGATAATAAACATTGATAGTACAGGGATAATAAATATAGTGATGTCACAGTACAGGGATAATAAACACAGCGATGTCACAGTACAGAGATAATAACCACAGCGATGTCACAGTACAGAGATAATAAACACAGTGATGTCACAGTACAGGGATAATAAACACAGTGATGTCACAGTACAGGGATATTAAACACAGTGATGTCACAGTACAGGGATATTAAACACAGTGATGTCACTGTACAGGGATATTAAACACAGTGATGTCACTGTACAGGGATAATAAACACAGTGATGTCACCGTACAGGGATAATAAACACAGTGATGTCACAGTACAGGGATAATAAACACAGTGATATCACAGTACAGGAATAATAAACACAGCGATGTCACAGTACAGGGATAATAAACACAGTGATGTCACAGTACAGGGATAATAAACACAGTGATATCACAGTACAGGGATAATAAACACAGCGATGTCACAGTACAGAGAAAATAAACACAGCGATCTCACAGTACAGGGATAATAAACACAGTGCAGTCCCCTCACAGAAAGTTAAAAAAAATAAAAACCTTATACTTACCTTTTTTTCTAGCTGCAGAATCACCAGCAGATCTTCTCTTGTCTGGAGGGGGCAGGGCCAATGCTGACTGACTGCCGGCCCCGCCCAGACATGAGGCAGAAGGTACGGAGGGGGGGAGGGACAGCTGCCAGAGAACGGGACATATAATGGGTGTCCCCTCTGATGTCATGTTACTGAAGTCTTCAATAACATGGCGCCAGAGGGGGCAGACTATGTATGTGTAAAGCGCAGGCGCTCCCATGATTTTTCAATAGGGTCGGCTCCGTCCGCACTGGGAATGGAGCATACGACCGTAAGTCATTTGTCTATGTGTCGTTCAGTGACACATAGACACGTGACTATGAAAATGGCAGCCCCCATAAAGTTACAAAAATGTAAAATACACAAAACACAATACACACATAATAAACTTCATTATACATATAAAATCTATTTTTAATGTTTTATAACATGTTTTTTATTTTTTTACGATAGTGTCCCTTTAAATACACGATCTGGCTGACGGACCGGCAGGATTACGATGGCACACACCAACAAACCCGAACCTGCAGAAGAAGTAGATGCAGCAGGTGATCCGAGGCTTGCAGCCAACTATTACGAATTCTACCAGTAGAAGCTGCAGCTACATGACCTGTGCCACCTTCTCCTTCTTTTTTTTGGAGCTCAAGTTCTGGCTGGAAGTGGAACCCTTTTGCTTTTCCGTGCCAGACATTTTCACTTGACTGTGACCCTGTAGGTCTTTGTCTCTCTCCCTGTCTCTCTCCCTGCCTGATTAATATTACTTGCCCTGCACTGGCCCTGACATGTGTATTATTATGGATGCCCAGAACAACGACACAATTTCCAGAAAACATTTCTCTGTCTTTCACAACTTCACAGTGCTTCTGCTCGTCTCAGCAGTCGCAGCACAACTGATGTCACAGGCTTACCAAGCCTATGGGCCAATCAGAGAAAGCCCCTCCCACTAGGTCAGGTGACCGGTTTCTTCCCGGGCTTTTTGACACACGAATAACAAACAGTAAAAGTTCGCTAATTAACTGAATTCGTACGCAGCAGCATATAAAGTAACTTATACGTAGCACTAGAGTACAATTCATCGGACAAGTATGCGTAAATCCGGAATCCGGATTCCGAAATTCCAGATTCACTTCGGGGGAGAAGATTTGTAAAATTATATACGAATCTACGAAGTGGCAAATAGATTCGCTCATCTCTACCAAAAAGCTGCAAAAACATGGAAATTGAACAAAATTAGACAAAAATGTTAAAACCGTCAAGGCCAAAACAAGCAAAAAACAAAACATTAACACATAGGCCACACATATTCATCCCAGAATATATACAGATGTTAAAAAGAGCTCATCAACTTGATCATGAGTTGTGTAAAGAATGCGCAACAAATACATTTTTACATTATTAAAATGACAACCAGTGGCGTTTTTGGACTAAACACACCAAAATATCAATTACAAGACGTGTTTCTCCTATAAAAATGTATCATTTGGATATCTTCTGACCTACTCATTTGGAAACACATCCTACAGGACAAAGTCGGATTTCTGACAATTTAAAAAAAGGATATAATATTGGTCAAAAAGAATCATTAATGTTAAACATTAGGAAGTAACGGCAAGGCTTCACAATATAGTACTGAGGAGTAAAAAGGAAGTAGAACATCGAGCAACTAGGTGGCTGGCATTTGGACTAGCAATACATAAGGTTTTGTATTAATACAGTCAAACATTTTGCGTCAAAATGCACAGGGTACCATGGAGCTTACCATGGCAGGCCTGGAAAAGTTCCGAAGCACCCAGGCTGCCATAGTAACCGATCGAAGCCCCGCGATTTCACTGCGATCGGTGTTGATTGCGGAATCTGAAGAGTTAAATGATGGAAGCAGAGAGATCATCGTTCACCATCATTTCAGCACATGCCGCATATGGAGTGGGTTCACTGCAGCAGCCATCTCCATACTATGAATAGCATTTCTTGACAAATTAATTCAATGTGTCT
>ONZH01029614.1:0-13234 GCA_900303285.1 Rhinella marina | reverse complement strand
CAGCTGATTATTTTACATTGTGATGGAGATTAGAGAGGACAAGGCAGGAAAATAAATCAGTGCGGGAGGATGAGAGGGGGCACCAGCCGGGCTCCCGGTTATAGAAGACTAATTGCCGACTAATGCCACCGAGTCTGACCCATCATCTGCCATTACTGGAGATGCCAGTCACATGGGACAATGAGATCCAGCCAAGATGTATACTGAGGAGGCACATAGCTGAAATACCAACCACACGCTATCCCTAATGTCGTCCATCCATGGTGGCCATCGAGATTCATGTCTACACTCCAGAATCTGACAACTTCATAGTAATCCGACACCAATCACCAGGATCTCGTATCGGCGATTGATCCGCGCAGTATCATTAGGATCATTTTCAATAATTGTGAAGGTTCTCAGGCCATGAATGGTTCAAAGGCTGGTCTAGTCCCTTGAACGTTCTTCAGCCATAGAAGACTTCGGGTCCATCTCGTTCTGGAGATTTACCTAGTCCCAATTATTTCCAAACAAGTGTCATGGGATGAGCATAGGATGAGGTGCTGAATACATTCCTCCCACATTGGACTACGGGTGATGGGGGTACTCATGGTCCTCACCAAGCTCATAACTGGTAGGAGGAAGACTAGGAGGACATAAATCTTACCTCAGACCTAGTGTTGAGCGAGCAGGCTCGGCCGAATACTGCATTCGGTCAAGCATGGTGGCGCTTGGGACCACGCGGTGTTCGGCCGAACACCGCATGTGCTCGAGCGCCATGGTAGAGTCGCCAATTAGCATGCGGGGAGGGACTGGCATTCACTGTGATGCCAGTAGCCATCTTAGCTACTGGCATTACACTGATTGGCTGGCCGGGAACGCGTCATCGGGTGCTATATAACACCCGGTAACATGTGACCCGGCTCAGTCTTAGTCAGGGAGAGCTGCTGCAAGCAGGGACAGAGAGTGTAGGGATAGAAATTGGCTAGGCAGGGCTAGATTTTCTGTTGAAAAGACCCAAAAGCCCTTTTAAGGACTATTATATCTGGCTGAAATTTTTTTTTTCTTTTTTCGGGGGGTCGAAAATTGTGCAAGGTTGCCTGTCCTAAGCACCACCTACGCAGCGTGTGCTTTATAACGTGACTGTATCCTATATACCTGACATCCGGTGCTATTTTTTCTGCTGTTAATCAAGGCGACAGTACCTCAGCTGCATCTGCTGTATAACGTTTGTGCAAGGAGGCACAGATAGTGTAGGGATAGGATTTGGCTAGGCAGGGCTAGTTGTTCTGTTTAATGCTGTTCCCAAACCATTTCAGTGGTGTTTCCACCATTTTCTCACCTTTCCCTATGAACCCAACACCCTCCCCTCTTCAGAGCAGGGGGTGCCTGGTTTAGTGCTCGGGTTCTCCCATTGACTTCCATTGTGCTCGGCCGAGTACTTGTGCACCACCTAGTGTTCGACCAGAGCACCCAAGCATCACAGTGCTCGATCAACACTACTCAGAGCAAAGTTCCTAGATATAGACCCCAGAACAGACCTCCTAAATACAGACCCCAGACACACTAAATACAGATTGCAAACCTCCTAAATACATACACCAGAGGAAAAACTCCTAAATAAAGACCCCAAAAAATTCCTAAATATACCCCAGAGCTGACCTCCTAGATACAGCACCAGACCAACCCTAAAAACAGAAAGCAGACTTCATAGAATACAGATCCTAGACCAGTTCCTCTAAATATACCCCAGACCAGACCTCCCAGATATAGACCGGAGACCATACCCCCTAAATACAGACCCCAGGCCAGACCTCCTAAATACAGACCCCAGAGTAGACTTCTGAAAAACAGACCCCAGGCCAGACTAAATACAGTTTTAGACCCCCTAAATATAGACCCCAGACCTGACTTCTAAAGTACAGACCCTAGAGCAAAATTCCTACATCCAGACCCCAGGCCACACTTCTAAAAATATAGACCCCAGAGCATACCTAATAAATAAATATAACAGACAGACTAACTAAATATACCCCAGGACTGACCTTTTAAATAGAGACCCCAGAACAGGCCTTCTAGATACAGACCCTAGACCAGACTTCCTAGATACAGACTGCAGCCCATACCCCCTAAATACAGACCCTAGACCATACTTCTAAAATATAGACCCCAGAGCAGACTTTCTAAATAAAGACCCTAGACAAACTCCCTAAATATACCACAGGGCTGACCTTTTAAATAGAGACGCCAGACCAGGCCTTCTGGATACATACTCCAGACTAGACTTCCTAGATACAGACCCCAGACTAGACTTCCTAGATACGGACCCCAGACCAGGCCTTCTGGATACATACCCCAGACTAGAATTCCTAGATACAGACCCCAGACCAGGCCTTCTAGTTACAGACCCAGACTTCCTAAATACAAAGCCCAGACCTGACCTTCTAGATACAGACTGCAACCCATACCCCCTAAATACAGACCCCAGCCCACACTTCTAAAATATAGACCCCAGAGCATACCTAATAAATAAATACAAACCAGACCTCCTAGTTACAGACCTAAGACCTGACTTTTAAAATACAGACCCTAGAGCAGAACTCCTAGATACAGTCCCAGACCAGATCCACCCTAAAAGACCTTATAGATACAGACTACAGATCCTACACCAGATCCCCTAAATATATCCCAGTGCAGATCTAGATACAGACCCCAGAGCAGACCTCCTAAATACAGACCCCAGAGCAGACCTAGATACAGACCCCAGAGTAGACCTCCTAAACACGGACCCCAGAGCAGACCTAGATACAGACCCCAGAGCAGACCTCCTAAATACCATACCCCAGAGCAGACCTCCTAGATACAGACCCCAGAGCAGACCTCCTAAACACGGACCACAGAGCAGACCTCCTAGATACAGACCCCAGAGCAGACCTCCTATACACAGACCCCAGAGCAGACCTCCTAGATACAGACTCCAGAGCAGACCTCCTAAACACAGACCCCAGAGCAGACCTCCTAGATACAGACCCCAGAGCAGACTCCTAAACACAGACCCCAGAGCAGACCTCCTAGTACAGACCCCAGACTAGACTTCCTAGATACAGACCCAGGCAGACCTCCTAGATACAGACCCCAGACTAGACTTCCTAGATACAGACCCAGAGCAGACCTAGATACAGACCCAGAGCAGACCTCCTAAATACAGACCCCAGAGCAGCACCTCCTAAATACAGACCCCAGAGCAGACCTAGATACAGACCCCAGAGCAGACCTCCTAAACACGGACCCCAGAGCAGACCTAGATTACAGACCCCAGAGAAGATCTAGATACAGACCCCAGAGCAGACCTCCTAAATACAGACCCCAGACTAGACTTCCTAGATACAGACCCCAGACTAGACTTCCTAGATACAGACCCCAGAGCAGACCTCCTAAATACAGACCCCAGAGCAGACCTAGATACAGACCCCAGAGCAGACCTCCTAAATACAGACCCCAGAGCAGACCTCCTAGATACAGACCCCAGAGCAGACCTCCTAAACACGGACCCCAGAGCAGACCTCCTAGATACAGACCCCAGAGCAGACCTTCTAAACACAGACCCCAGAGCAGACCTCCTAGATACAGACCCCAGAGCAGACTTCCTAGATACAGACCCAGAGCAGACCTCCTAGATACAGACCCCAGACTAGACCTCCTAGATACAGACCCCAGAGCAGACCTCCTAGATACAGACCCCAGACTAGACCTCCTAGATACAGACCCCAGAGCAGACCTCCTAGATACAGACCCCAGAGCAGACCTCCTAGATACAGACCCCAGAGCAGACCTCCTAGATACAGACCCCAGAGCAGACCTCCTAGATACAGACCCTAGAGCAGACTTCCTAGATACAGACCCCAGAGCAGACCTCCTAGATACAGACCCCAGACTAGACTTCCTAGATACAGACCCCAGAGCAGACCTCCTAGATACAGACCCCAGACTAGACTTCCTAGATACAGACCCCAGAGCAGACCTCCTAGATACAGACCCCAGACTAGACCTCCTAGATACAGACCCCAGAGCAGACCTCCTAGATACAGAACCCCAGACTAGGACCTCTAGATACAGACCCCAGAGCAGACCTCCTAGATACAGACCCCAGAGCAGACCTCCTAGATACAGACCCCAGAGCAGACCTCCTAGATACAGACCCCAGACTAGACCTCCTAGATACAGACCCCAGAGCAGACCTCCTAGATACAGACCCCAGAGCAGACCTCCTAGATACAGACCCCAGCAGCAGACCTCCTAGATACAGACCCCAGAGCAGACCTCCTAGATACAGACCCTAGAGCAGACTTCCTAGATACAGACCCCAGAGCAGACCTCCTAGATACAGACCCCAGACTAGACTTCCTAGATAACAGACCCCAGAGCAGACCTCCTAGATACAGACCCCAGACTAGACTTCCTAGATACAGACCCCAGAGCAGACCTCCTAGATACAGACCCCAGACTAGACCTCCTAGATACAGACCCCAGAGCAGACCTCCTAGATACAGACCCCAGACTAGACCTCCTAGATACAGACCCCAGAGCAGACCTCCTAGATACAGACCCCAGAGCAGACCTCCTAGATACAGACCCCAGAGCAGACCTCCTAGATACAGACCCTAGAGCAGACTTCTTAGATACAGACCCCAGACTGGACTCAGCAGATGCTTCAGCTATCCATGTTCCTGCAGTTTTCTGTCCAGATGTTGTCTGGGGGCCCTGTCATAGATTTTGCATTGGGGCCCACCTCTAGGGTTAATAAGGATGATGTTGTGGATGGGGGGGAGGGGTCCATTCCTGAGCTTCGCTACCCTGTGTACGTTGACCATATCGCTCTGCCGTATCATATCCTGCTAATGTCATAATCACCGGCTTTACCAGCAATCTCATAATTACAGTATCTCCGGAGCGCTCCAGATAATCTCCGAGCTCTTCTGCCTCATTCACAATGTATTTAGAGGCGGAAAACAAATTCCACCAGGAATAGAGGAGACGTGTAGAGGCAGTGGCGTAGCTATAAGGGAAGCAGGGGAAGCAGCTGCTTTGGGGCCCCAGCTCATAAGGGGCCCGGGAGCAGAGCAAGCCTCCTGCTATCTGTACGATCTCACAGAGTGCAATACCCTTGCATAGTCCAGAGGGCGTCACCTTCCCTACTGCTTCTCTTCTCCCAGCTTCTCGTATTTCCTCTATTAGAGGTGCTGGGCTGATGGAGCCTCAGCGCCCCAAAGCTTACCTCTATGGAAGCCCTAACACTACATAACAAGGAGCTGTCAGCAGAAAAGATGCCAGCAGCCCCGTTCTCACCTCAACTGATATGGCTTCCCCCTTCCCCACTGTATGGGCCACAAATAAGATAAAGATTGTGTACAAAAGAGCCCATTTGTTGTTGCACGGAGGAGGAGGTTGTGAAGAAATGTATGTGTGTGTGTGGGGGGCCATTCAAAAATTTTCTGTGGGGCCCAGTAATTTCTAGCTACGACCCTGTGTAGAGGTCAATGTCAGGAGGGTGACATCAGCAGAGTGCAGGAGATTGTATAATTATTCACACCCAGAGGCATCAGTACAAAGGACTACGACCAATACAAAGGGAACCTGTCAGCAGGAAGGCTTTGGTTACTGTACAGATGTAACAGAGCACATTAAATACAATGTAACTGACACCCCCCACTTAAAGGGCCTTTGTCAGGCAGAGACCTGACCACCAGGACCCTGTATCATGGGATGTATTTTGTGCCTCCGGTACCTGTTTCAGGTGTGGGGTGGTCAGTGGTGTGTGGGGCATGTCCTTTGGCCCGAATGGCTCTTTGGGGTACATCTTCCCTATATCTCAAAGTGTAAAGTCTCCTACCTGACCATGTGTGACCTGTAACCACCTTCTGACCACAACCCATCTCCAATGTTTTACATTACCACTATGTACCCCTTTCCTTCACCCCAAGCCAAGATGTCCTCTTCTTCTTGAGATTCATGGTGAAGATGGATAAAGTCGGACTCCATGAGAAGCAGCCGATCCTGGTGGAGAGGTGGCCACATATCCATGGTCATTCTGCAATGGACACCTCTACAGTCCCGTCCACCTTCTGTAGATCCATCAGCGGTAAAAGACTCAGCCATCCGATATTTCATGAGGAACCTTTAGAGATCGTTCCCGAGGAGAAGAAATGAGGACACCTGAGCTTCATCTTCCATATTACTTGCCCCCCGTGTTCTGGAGACGATTACATATTCTCAGTTCTGTGAATATATTAACTACAACCCCTATTTTCTCAGCCCATGTATGAGCAGAGACCTGGTCCATACATGTGGAGGTTTACACGTGTACCGAGGTCCTGGACCCAAGTGAGACCACCAGAGGAGCCTGCACCTAATGCTCTACCTGACAAAGGGCTCAGAACCTAAAGGTTATTTTCTGATGATATAATATATGAGGAAGGAAGTGGAATGTAAGAAAAGAGAGGGGCGCAGAGACAGAGGAGAGGTGAAGATAGAAGAGGAGGAGAACAAAAAGGAGAGAAAGGAAAGAAGAAGTGAAGGAAAGAGGAGAGATTACGAGGTAAGGAGAGAAAAAGAGAAATGAAGAGAGATGGGAGAAACAGAGGAGAACACCAGAGAAGAAAGGGGGAGACAGAGGATGAAGAAAGGTACAGAGAAAGGAGAGGAAACGATAGATGGGAGAAACAGAGGAGACACCAGAGAAGAAAGGGGGAGACAGAGGATGAAGAAAGGTACAGAGAAAGGAGAGGAAACGATAGATGGGAGAAACAGAGGAGAACACCAGAGAAGAAAGGGGGAGACAGAGGATGAAGAAAGGTACAGAGAAAGGAGAGGAAACGAGAGATGGGAGAAACAGAGGAGAGGAGAATGGAGACGAACAGAGGAGTGGAGAAGAAGAGGAAGAGAGCAGAGAGAAACAAAAGGAAAGAGACAGGGAAAGAGTACAGAAGAAGAGAAGAGAGGAAAGAAGAGAAGAGAGGAAACGGGAGAGAAGCAGAAATAATGAGAGCAGGAGAGAATAAGAGAGGCAACAGAGGAAAGAATAGAGAAAAAGAGAAGAAAAGTAAGGAGAGAAGAGAGAAAACAAGAGAGAGAACAGGAAACAGAGGAGACAGAAAAAGGCAAGAACAGTGAGGAGAATGGAAACAGAATGTGAGAAACAGTGGAAAACAGAGACAGGGAACTCAGAGAAGAGACAAGAGAAGTGAGGGAGTAAGAAGTGAGGTGGTGGAAAGGAGAACAGGGAAGTAGGAGAGAAAAGAGATGGAGAGAAGTACAGGAGAAAGTGAGGAAGAAGAGGAGAGAAGTAGGACAGGGTAGAGAAAAGTAGAGGAGAAGTAGGGGAGAAGGTGAAGAGAAAAGGAGAAAACTAAAAGAGAGTACAGAGAAGAAGAGGGGAAGGGGAGGAGAATAGGAGAAAAGTACAGCAGAATACAGAGGGGAAGGAGAGGTGTAGAGCAGAGTACAGAGAACAAGGGGAAGGTGAGGAGGAGAAGAGAGAAGCAGGGGAGAGTACAGAGAAAGAGAGGAGAGAAGTAGATGAGAGGAACAGAGATGTAGAGAAAAATGTGAGGAGAGAAGAGAGGAGTGAAGTAATGAGAGGGATCAGGGAAGTAGAGGAAAGAAGAGAGGGAAACAGAAAAGTAGAGGAGAAGGAGAGAAGAACAGAGAACTAAATGAGAAGAGGGGGCAAATAGGAGGGGAGAGAAGGAGAAGCAGAGGAGAGAAGGAGGAAACAAGACAGAGATGTAAATGATAGTATGAGAGGAGCAGAAGGGAACAGAGGAAAGCAGAAATAGTGAGAAGAAATGGGAAATAGTAGAATAGAGGAGAGAAGAGAGGTAGAGATTAGACTAGGGCAGTGGAGGGGAGGTATGCAGAGAAGAGAAGGGAGAATAGACTGGGCAGCAGAGAGGTGGTGGGGCAAAGGGCAGGGACTGGGGCAGCAGGGGCGGAGGAGTAGAGAAGAGAAGGAGAATAGACTGGGGCAGCAGGGGAGGAGGGGCAGAGACTGGGGCAGCAGAGAGGTGGTGGGGCAGAGAAGAGAAGGGAGAATAGACTGGGGCAGCAGAGAGGTGGTGGGGCAGAGAAGAGAAGGGAGAATAGACTGGGGCAGCAGAGAGGTGGTGGGGCAGAGAAGAGAAGGGAGAACAGAAAAAGATAAAGAAGTGGATGAGAAGTGAGACAGAAGAGCATATTTAATAGAGGGGCAGAGAAGATGACAGAACAGGAGGTAGATGAGGAGGACCAGGGTTGTGGTGACCACTGGGGGCGCTGTAGGCAGATGACTCCATCATTTATTCACCTCTGATTATTTAGCTTTTAGAGACTAATCAAGATGGAGCTTCTACCAAGACATGAGTAAATACCCGGGACAGTCACATGTGAGAACTCCTCCTAGAAAAGTGGTCACAGAATCACTACAACTCCCAGCATGACCCAGCGCACAGACACATCACATAGGATGCCACCAATTCATAGACTTTATTTGAAGATAGAGATCATTCTCCTTATGTTCCAGCAAACATTTCTCTAGCCCCCCATCCCATCCCACCCATAATTTACTGTGTACAATATACAGAGCAGGGAGGACAATGGGGGGCCCCACCCCGGGGCCCGCTACACTGGGGACACACAGCACATTACACAATGACACAGTACCAGGGGCTCAGCACTCACTGTCACATCTCCTGGACCCAGGAAGATCTGAGGTTTCCAGGGGCTGTAGAACTACAAGTACCAGTCAGTGTATCTTACTTCTTGCAGACACTTCTATTTCCACAGCAGCTGCAGCTCCTCAGCTTCTCAGGGTCAGCCCTGCAGACTTAGATCCTGGTCCCCCATCCTCCCTGTAGGCTACAGTTCTCCACTTGTCCCTGCATCTCTGGAGACCTGGTCCCTACATACACATAGATGTCCTGGGCTGGACGTGTTTAAGGTTTCTCCTGGTGCTCCCAGGGCATGGGGTCACTTTCTTCTCCAGCTGTGGTGTTCCTGCGATCCTGCCAAAAGTGTTCCACATCTGGAAGGATTTTCTCCTCCCTCATGTTGGAGTCTTGAGAAGCTCGGTGCGCAGACGTGGAGTGGAAGTCGTGCAAGGACTGGATGCTGGAGCCATTCTCTCCTCTGGATGGATCTGACCCGTCACATTGTTTGCATGGGGTCCAGATGTTCTTCAGACCTTCCCTGAACTCGTCGGACACGGACAGAAACACTGCAGGGTTGATGGTGCAGTTGAGGAACAGGACCACCTGGGCCAGGATCATGAGGGCATTGGGTGGCTGGAGGAGACCATAGCTGCTGTGCCTGGACCAGACCCAGACTATCCACTCAGGAAGCCACATTGCATCAAAAGCCAAGCTGACACTCATGAGCATGGAGGTGATCCTGCGGCTGATGGTGCGGGGGTTGGGCACCCTGTTCCTCCTCTCCTTTCTCCTGAGAGCCCTCAGGTAGCAGCAGAAGGAGAAGACCATGGGCACCACATAAGCCACCAGGGGGTAGATTTTGCTGAAAACATTCATGAAATTGGAAGCATAATCCGGGATGTCAAAGCTACAGGTCAAGCCCTCCTTGTCCATCCTGAGCTGAGTGAAGATGAAGTGTGGAAGAGGCAGCAGAAGAGCCATGGACCAGGAGAAGAGCAGCACCACCACAACATATCTCCTACTGAAGCTCAGAAGCTTTGGAGGGGTAACCACATGGACGTACCTGGCTTGGGCAATGGCCGCCAGGGTGAAGCTCTTGACGGTCAGGCAGCTGTAGAGGAACCATTCTGTGGTCCTGCAGATGAAGCCTCCAAAGATCCAGGACTGCCGGGCATAGGAGACAATGCGCACCGGGATGCAGAAGAGGATGAGGAGCAGGTCGGTGACCCCCAGGTTGATGACCAAGCAGTTGACCACTGAGCACTTGCCTTTCCTCAGGTCCTGGATGAGGATGGAGATAAGCAGTAGGTTCCCCGTGAAGCCAATGAGACAGATGAGGGACAACACCAGGGGCAGAGCCACAGTCACCCCCGATCCGACCTCCTCCGAGTCTCCGGAGAACTGCAAGGAGCGGGAGCTGTTCATGGTCCTGAAGTCTTCTGCTGACACCTGTTCACTCCAGGCTCACACACAACTTTCTCCAGCATGCGTCAGTTTCCCGACAAATGACGTAGACAGTGGGGAAGGGGCTACAGAGGCGTGAAGACGACATCCCCAGTGATGAGGTCACAGCCCCCAGTGATGAGGTCACAGCTGGCCCTGGCCGCAGGGAGAGGTCCACCAGGTGAGGTGCGGAGGTCTGGATCCTGGAGAGGACAGCGCCTCCTTCTGGTTGTGGTGGTGACAGGGCAGATATGGGGGAGCAGGCTGGCCCCTCACCCCGACCCCCCGGACAGGATAATGTTCTCTTCTGCAGAACCCATTGTATTAATGAGAAATCCCAATAATCCCCAGCTAACACTAATCCCCGACATAATCACCCGAACTACTCCATGTAGTGGAGCCAGATAATGAGCGAAGGTGAAGGGGAGAGAAGCAGAGCCGCAAGAAGAGGGCGACGCTCCTCCCCACATTAACCCCTCAGTCACAGACCCAAACATAGCTCTGCTGTCCTCAGGTACAGCAGAGGGGAAGACTGTAGAATCAGTCCCATGTAAAAGCACATTCATATCTCATTGGGTATATATAACGTGCTACCTGTAGTCCTATGTAACACCACAGACACAAGACTGAGTACAGATAATGTAGTAGATGTCACCTGCAGTCCTATGTAACACCACAGATAACACTCTGTCTGAGTACAGATAATGTAGTAGATGTCACCTGCAGTCCTATGTAACACCACAGATAACACAGTGATAACTCTCTGAGTACAGATAATGTAGTAGATGTCACCTGCAGTCCTATGTAACACCACAGATAACACAGTGATAACTCTCTGAGTACAGATAATGTAGTAGATGTCACCTGCAGTCCTATGTAACACCACAGATAACACAGTGATAACTCTCTGAGTACAGATAATGTAGTAGATGTCACCTGCAGTCCTATGTAACACCACAGATAACACAGTGATAACTCTCTGAGTACAGATAATGTAGTAGATGTCACCTGCAGTCCTATGTAACACCACAGATAACACAGTGATAACTCTCTGAGTACAGATAATGTAGTAGATGTCACCTGCAGTCCTATGTAACACCACAGATAACACAGTGATAACTCTCTGAGTACAGATAATGTAGTAGATGTCACCTGCAGTCCTATGTAACACCACAGATAACACAGTTGATAACTCTCTGAGTACAGATAATGTAGTAGATGTCACCTGCAGTCCTATGTAACACCACAGATAACACAGTTGATAAACTCTCTGAGTACAGATAATATAGTAGATGTCACCTGCAGTCCTATGTAACACCACAGATAACACAGTGATAACTCTCTGAGTACAATAATGTAGTAGATGTCACCTGCAGTCCTATGTAACACCACAGATAACACAGTGATATCTCTCTGAGTACAGACAATGTAGTAGATGTCACCTGCAGTCCTATGTAACACCACAGATAACACAGTGATAACTCTCTGAGTACAGATGAATGTAGTAGATGTCACCTGCAGTCCTATGTAAACACCACAAATAACACAGTGATAACTCTCTGAGTACAGATAATGTAGTACATGTCACTTGCAGTCCTATGTAACACCACAGATAACACAGTGATAACTCTCTGAGTACAGATAATGTAGTAGATGTCACTGCAGTCCTATGTAACACCACAGATAACACAGTGATATCTCTCTGAGTATAGATAATGTAGTAGATGTCACCTGCAGTCCTATGTAACACCACAGATAACACAGTGATAACTCTCTGAAGTACAGATAATGTAGTAGATGTCACCTGCAGTCCTATGTAACACCACAGATAACACAGTGATAACTCTCTGAGTACATATAATGTAGTGATGTCACCTGCAGTCCTATGTAACACTACAGATAACACAGTGATAACTCTCTGAGTACAGATAATGTAGTAGATGTCACCTGCAGTCCTATGTAACACACAGATAACACAGTGATAACTCTCTGAGTACAGATAATGTAGTAGATGTCACCTGCAGTCCTATGTTAACACCACAGATAACACAGTGATAACTCTCTGAGTACAGATAATGTAGTAGATGTCACCTGCAGTCCTATGTAACACCACAGATAACACAGTGATACCTCTCTGAGTACAGATAATGTAGTAGATGTCACCTGCAGTCCTATGTAACACCACAGATAACACAGTGATAGCTCTCTGAGTACAGATAATGTAGTAGATGTCACCTGCAGTCCTATGTAACACCACAGATAACACAGTGATAACTCTAAGTACAGATAATGTAGTAGATGTCACCTGCAGTCCTATGTAACACCACAGATAACACAGTGATATCTCTGAGTTACAGATAATGTAGTAGATGTCACCTGCAGTCCTATGTAACACCACAGATAACACAGTGATAACTCTCTGAGTACAGATAATGTAGTAGATGTCACCTGCAGTCCTATGTAACACCACAGATAACACAGTGATAACTCTCTGAGTACAGATAATGTAGTAGATGTCACCTGCAGTCCTATGTAACACACAGATAACCACAGTGATAACTCTCTGAGTACAGATAATGTAGTAGATGTCACCTGCAGTTCCTATGTAACACAGCAGATAACACAGTGATAACTCTCTGAGTACAGATAATGTAGTAGATGTCACCTGCAGTCCTATGTAACACCACAGATAACACAGTGATAACTCTCTGAGTACAGATAATGTAGTAGATGTCACCTGCAGTCCTATGTAACACCACAGATAACACAGTGATAACTCTCTGAGTACAGATAATGTAGTAGATGTCACCTGCAGTCCTATGTAACACCACAGATAACACAGTGATAACTCTCTGAGTACAGATAATGTAGTAGATGTCACCTGCAGTCCTATGTAACACCACAGATAACACAGTGATAACTCTCTGAGTACAGATAATGTAGTAGATGTCACCTGCAGTCCTATGTAACACCACAGATAACACAGTGATAACTCTCTGAGTACAGATAATGTAGTAGATGTCACCTGCAGTCCTATGTAACACCACAGATAACACAGTGATAACTCTCTGAGTACAGATAATGTAGTAGATGTCACCTGCAGTCCTATGTAACACCACAGATAACAC
>ONZH01029613.1:0-54998 GCA_900303285.1 Rhinella marina | reverse complement strand
AAATGGCCTAGATATTGTATATTTCAAAGTACAAAGCCGTGTAGTAACTGAACAGACGGTGGGTATGTACACCAGGTATGTGAGATACTTTAACAAGAAAACGCACAGTACAGTGGCCTATTAAATGGCCTAGATATTGTATATTTCAAAGTACAAAGCCGTGTAGTAACTGAACAGACGGTGGGTATGTACACCAGGTATGTGAGATACTTTAACAAGAAAACGCACAGTACAGTGGCCTATTAAATGGCCTAGATATTGTATATTTCAAAGTACAAAGCCGTGTAGTAACTGAACAGACGGTGGGTATGTACACCAGGTATGTGAGATACTTTAACAAGAAAACGCACAGTACAGTGGCCTATTAAATGGCCTAGATATTGTATATTTTCAAAGTACAAAGCCGTGTAGTAACTGAACAGACGGTGGGTATTTACACCAGGTATGTGAGATAATTTAGCAAGAGAACGCACAGTACAGTGGCCTATTAAAATGCCTAGATATTGTATATTTCAAAGTACACAGCCGTGTAGTAACTGAACAGACGGTGGGTATTTACACCAGGTATGTGAGATAATTTAGCAAGAGAACGCACAGTAACAGTGGCCTATTAAAATGCCTAGATATTGTATATTTCAAAGTACACAGCAGTAGTGCCAAATATAGTTTGGTATGTAGCAGAGCACCTAATACACCACTAATGCCTCTCTCTGTCCCTACTCCAGCAGCTATCCCTGAATACAGCAGCCGTTCTCTGTAAAGTCTATATTGTAGTAAAGCTATCACTGAAGTCCACTGTAGTAGCCCTGATAAGGGCTTTTAATCACGCTCCTGCCTGTCCAACAGCTAAAATCTGTCTCTCCCTTCTCCAGCCTCTGTCCCTGACTAAGTTCACGCAGCATATGCGTACGAGCAGGAAGAGCTGAGTTTTTATGATTCGAGGTCACATGGTTTTTCCAGCCAATCCATGTAGACGCTGTTTTCGCGCTGCCAGCGTGCTCAGCGTGCCTGTCATACCCCCCCTGCATGTTGATTGGTGGAAAAAGAGCGCCAGGGAAGGTGGGAGGGGAAACGAATTCTAAGTGCGCCATCGCCGTTATACTCGATTGAAATCGAGTGTGCCGAATATCGTAGTATTCGATCGAATACCGGCTCGATCGAACACTACTCGCTCATCTCTATTAATAATGTTAATACATTCCACTGGAGACCTTCCTCTTCAGTGTGTCCTTAAACGTCAGTCTTATAACGGTATACATATACACATATGTAATAATGATAAATTCAACATTTCAACACTTGTCGTGATAATAATGACAATAATAATAATTGGGATAAAGAACATGTACAGTAAATAGGAATATGAGATACCACACTAGAGCTGTTGAGTCATGAATTTTTGAGTTGATATGTAATATCTGACAGGTCAAAGATTTTATTGGTGGTGTTCCCTCATTAAGAAATTTAAAACAAAATACTGTAGCCCAGCAGCCCTTTGCCTCCATCAAGTGGTAAAGTTTTAACTAGTGTTGAGTGAATCAAGTCATCTGATGCGAAATTCGGTCTGAAGTTAGGAAAAATTTGATTCAACATGAATCCGAATTTTATTGTGCTTCACGGTAATGAATCAGCTTTTCCTAAAATGGTGGCTGCACATGTTACAAAGTGAAAGTAAGAATGTCGGGAACGCAATATGACCTATAATGCCGCGCTGCCAGCCAATCCGCAGATAGCCATCTCCTGTGATGTCACAGCCCTATAAAACCCTTATTCCGTACGGTCTCCGCCATTGTCCTGTGAGCTGAGCATAGGGAGAGATGTGGCAAGAAGTTATGTGCTTGGAACAGTGTTGCTGAAATAATCCATAATTTGGCCATCTGGTCATAACTAAGAATTTTAAAAGCAAGATCCCACTAGGTTCATAGTATGGAGAGATCCCGGACCTTATGCAGGGATCCACATGGGATTATTGTCATCCCTGTTGTGGATTCCTCAATTTTATTGCTTGGGAGAAGGTTTTCCCGCCTTAATGCTGTGTACCATCTCTGGTACCATCACACAAGAGGACAGGGGCTGCTGCATACAAGCTCCAGCTCCCTCAATCCCCGCCAGGGGGAACTGGAGCACAACCGGATGACCACAACATCTGAAAGGTTAAAAGTCAGTTACCGGCATTACCGCTGGTCATGGATATTATTGACGGGTGTTTGCTGTTTAAAACAGCAGACACTCAGTGGTCATGTAGACTGCTGCATGTGCCAGCGGGCACCATTTTTGAATGCCCGACTGCAGACATAAATTTACTGGTCAGGAAAGGGTTAACTTCCAAGCCTTCACACTAAGATTGGGCCACCAAGTGGGAAGAATATGATTAGGCGGAGTGGCCTGGGTATACCTGATTTATAGAGATTCATGATAAATTAATTTGGAACAAATCAAATTTGTTGGCACACTTTGACGAATTGGCCGAATCAAATTTTTGAAAACTTCACTTATCTCTATTCATAACCCCTTCTCAACCTTTGCCATACTTAAATACCTAAAAAGTCGGGTCTTTAAAGGGAACCTGTCATCTCCGAAACACCCCCTGAACTAGTAAGCTGTGTATAGTGTAAGTGATGCTGAATCCGAATATGTAAGTTTTATCTTCATACTCACTTCCATTCCGACGTTGTGCTCCCACAAACCTGCAGTAAAATACATTGAGAGGACTCTTCTTTGAGTCCTCTCCATTATGTGAGTGAGCACTGGAGTCCACTGAGTGCATTTTACTGCAGGTTTGTGGGAGCACAATGTCAGAATGGAAATGAGTATGAAGATAAAACTTACATATTCGGATTCAGCACCACTTACACTATACAACGCTTACTCTAGTTCAGGAGGTGTTTCAGAGATGACAGGTTCCCTTTAAGGACAGCACCTGAGTGCAGTGAACGCAATGGCCGGTTAGCCGGGGCGCACGCTCACCTGTAAACTTAGGTAGCGGTGAGGCGGCGCCATCCGGCTCCAGTGCGGCTCCGCCGGTGGGCGGCGCGATGAAGTGACGCGGTCGGCGCGATTACGTCATCGCGCCGCCTGCGACGTTCCTCAGGAGACCCGCCAGAAGAGGCTGGCTGGGTCTGCATCGTGGGACCGCGGACCGCGCCAGGACAGGTGAGTATAAACTGCCCTCCTACATGCTGCCCTAAACCTAGCCCCTGCCACCCTATTTCAAACCCCCAATACTGGCCCTGCCTTAACCCTGGCCTCTAACCCTAATATTGACCCCAACCATAATACAGGCCCCTGACCCCCTAATACTGGCCCTGCCTGACCCCTAACCCTGGCCTCTAACCCTAATATTGACCCCAACCATAATACAGGCCCCTGACCCCCTAATACTGGCCCGGCCTGACCCCTAACCCTGGCCTCTAACCCTAATTCTGACCCTGCATTGACTCCAACCATAATACAGGCCCCTGACCCCCTAATACTGGCCCTGCCTGACCCCTAACCCTGGCCTCTAACCCTCAATACTGGCCCTGCATTGACCCCAACCGTAATACAGGCCCCTGACCCCCTAATACTGGCCCTGCCTGACCCCTAACCCTGGCCTCTAACCCTCAATACTGGCCCTGCATTGACCCCAACCGTAATACAGGCCTCTGACCCCCTAATACTGGTCCTGCCTGACCCCCTAACCCTGGCCTTTAACCCTCAATACTGGTCCTGCATTGACCCCAACCGTAATACAGGCCCCTGACCCCCTAATACTGGCCCTGCCTGACCCTTAACCCTAGTACTGGCCCCTGACCCCTACTCTGTAACTGACCTCTAACCTTGGACCCCTAACCCTGATACTGGCCCCCGACCCCCTAGAATCGACCCCAAATACTGGCCCTGTCTCACCCCCAAATACTGGCCCTGTCTCCCCCCCCTTCCCTTATACTGGCACTATCCTTTTCCCTAATCCCTGTGCTGACCCCTACCCTGGTACTGACCTCTAACCCTGGACCCCCTAACCCTAATACTGAACTCTAATACTGTCCCTAACCCTAATATTGACTGCTAACCCTAATGTATGGTACTGACCCCTAATACTTTCTCCTTTACATCACCATATTTGTTTTGTGATCCACAATTGCGGCTCCACAAAACACGGATACTGGCACATGCCTAGCCCTATGATAAAAATGCCTGTTCTTGTCTGCAATTGCGGTCAAGAATAGGACATGCTCTATCTTTTTTGCAGGGCTGTGGAGCGGAACTACGGATTTGCAGCCCCATTGAAGTTAATAGAAATACGATCATGTGAATGTACCCTAATGTTGCCTCTAACCCCAATACTGGCCCTAAGGGTGCATTCAGATGACCATATTTCTGGGTCTGCATCCGTTCCACAATTTTGCGAAATGAGTGCAGACCCATTCAATTCAATGGGGCCGCAAAAGATGCTGACATCACACCATGTACTGTCCACATCTGCTGTTCCGTTCCGTGGCCCCACAAAAAATATAAAGCAAATGTCCTATTCTTGCCTGCAATAATATGCATTTCTATATAGGGCTGGCACTGTGCGGTCTGCAAAATGTGTTCTGCGGATCCACAATTTGTGGGCTGCTAAACACTTTCGGTCGTCTGAATGTAGCTTTATGCTAATACTGGCCCCTAACCCCAATACTGGCCCCTAACCGCCAATACTGGCCCCTAACCGCCAATACTAGCCCCTGACACCAATAGTAGCCCCTGACACCAATAGTAGCCCCTGACACCAATAGTAGCCCCTAACACCAATACTAGCCCCTAACACCAATACTGCTCCCTAACCCCAATACTGGCCCCAAACCCCAATACTGGCCCCAAACCCTAACACTAATGCTAATCCTATCCCTTAAACTGACTGGAACCTTAACTACAACTCCCAATACCTCACACAGTGACCATAATATATGACCGTCCACATATATCTGTATGCACTGCATCTTTTATACCTCACACCTGACACATAGTATACATACAGAGTACTGATACGTCAGGTACAAGGTATAATAGATGCAGTGGGTAAACGTATATAGTATATACAGCAGTGTACTGGTATGTGAGGTATAATAGATGTAGTGTGTACAGATATATAGTATATACAGCAGTGTACTGATATATGAGGTATAACACATGCAGTGTGTACAGGTATATAGTATACAAAGCAGTATACATCACACCTCCCATGTCAGTACACTGCTGTATATACTATATATCTGTACACACTGCATCTATTATACCTCACACATCAGTACACACTACATCTAATACACACCGTATCTGTGTGTAGCACTAATGCTGCTGTTATATTCAGGGCACAGTATGTGGCACTGAGATGAGTCTGTGTCAGTCTGCAGGATGTGTTGGTAAAGTGTGAAGATAAAGAGATCTTCTCGGCAAAATCTGCAGAGCTGAATTGTGGACGGAAGAAGTCATCATGGTGGTCTGAGCCAGATGGGGAAGAACTCAGGAGAAGACGTCACCTGTAAGTAACTAAATGGAAATGATTATTCTGCTACTGACTGTGTATGATGAGTGTTGTAGTCACCTGGATGATCTACAGCTAAGGGGTTGTTCACACATCAGTTATGTGATCAGTTATTGCCATCAGTTATTGTGAGCCAAAACCAGGTGCGGGTCAAAAACACCAAACAGGTGCAGATCTTTTCATTACACCTGATCCTGTTTAGTGTCCACTCCTGGTTTCGGCTCACAATAACTGATGGAAATAACTGATCAAAAAACTGATATGTGAACAACCCCTTAGGCTACTTTCACACTGGCGTTTTCAGGATCCGTTTGTGAGATCCGTTCCAGGGTCTCACAAACGGTCCTGAACTGATCAGTTTCCCCTAATGCATTCTGAATGGATAAGGATCCGTTCAGAATGCATCAGTTTGCCTCCGTTCCGTCTCCATTCCGCTCTGCAAGCGTTTTGGTGTCCACTTGACCAAGCGGAATGGATGCGGATCCGTCTCCGCTCCAATGCAAGTGAATGGGAGCGGATCCGTTTGCTAATGCACATTAGCAAACGGATCCGTTCCCTATGGGACTTTCAAACATAGGCAAAACATAGGCAATGCTGATCCGTTCTGAACGGAAGCAAACGAATGCATTTTCGGGCAGATCCGTCTGAACGCAATTGTGAAAGAAGCCTAATGATGGGTGGTAGCATGCTGTTTTGTGCAACAACAACTCCCAGCATCCCTTTGCACATGTTCAGGCCATACTGGGAGCTGTAGTTGCACACCCTACACGGTCATATGGCGAGGGATGACCTGACTACTCAGATGGTTCTGGTGCTGTATTTATGTAGAGAACCTGGTTCTGGTGCAGTATTTATGTAGAGAACTTGGTTCTGGTGATGTATTTATGTAGAGAACTTGGTTCTGGTGCTGTATTTCTGTAGAGAACTTGGTTCTGGTTCTGTATTTCTGTAGAGAACTTGGTTCTAGTGATGTATTTATGTACAGAACATGGTTCTGGTGATGTATTTATGTAGAGAACCTGGTTCTGGTGCTGTATTATGAGAACTGGTTCTGGTGATGTTTATTGGTTCTGGTGATGTATTTATGTAGAGAACTTGGTTCTGGTGCTGTATTTATGTAGAGAACTTGGTTCTGGTGATGTATTTATGTAGAGAACTTGGTTCTGGTGCTGTATTTATGTAGAGAACTTGGTTCTAGTGATGTATTTATGTACAGAACATGGTTCTGGTGATGTATTTATGTAGAGAACGTGGTTCTGGTTCTGTATTTATGTAGAGAGCTTAGTTCTGGTTCTGTATTTATGTAGAGAACTTGGTTCTAGTGATGTATTTATGTAGAGAACTTGGTTCTAGTGATGTATTTATGTAGAGAACTTGGTTCTGGTTCTGTATTTATGCAGAGAGCTTAGTTCTGGTTCTGTATTTATGTAGAGAACTTGGTTCTGGTGCTGTATGTAAGTAGAGAACTTGGTTCTGGTGCTGTATTTATGTAGAGAACTTGGTTCTGGTGATGTATTTATGTAGAGAACTTGGTTCTGGTGCTGTATTTATGTAGAGACCTTGGTTCTGGTTCTGTATTTATGTAGAGAACTTGGTTCTGGTGCTGTATTTATGTAGAGAACTTGGTTCTGGTGCTGTATTTGACTTATGGGTTTGGTTTGGTGCTGTGTGTATGTAGTGATCTTGGTTCTTGCTCTGTATTTGTGTGTTAAACAGACATCTGATGCTATACGTCTAATACTATCCATTCACATTTGCGTTTGGGTCACAGATTCTGTTAAAAAGACCGGACAGAAAAGTTCTGCATGCATCATTTAAGCAGCATATGATTATATGTTTCCAGCAAGGCCTTATGCTGTGTTTTTACCATATTGAGGCAGCAAAGGCCTTGCTGGGTAACTTATTTAACCCTATGCTGCATCAATAACTAATATAGCCTAAGGGCTATGTTTAGATACAAGCAGCATAGGGTTAAAAAGGTTACTTACCAAGGCCTTTTGCTGCCTCAATATGGTAAAAACAAATAAAATTTGGTGTTTATTTATTTTTTTAAGGAGGCAAAATGCATGTGGGGGTGGGGCAGTGGTGGAGCGTGTGGGGGCGGGACAGGGGTGGAGCGTGTGGGGCGGGACAGGGGTGGAGCGGGGGGGCGGGACAGGGGTGGAGCGGGGGGGGCCCACTCTTGATCTTTGCACTGGGCCCACCAATGTCTTAAAACGGCCCTGGCCACAACTGATTAAATTGTGGCTCGTCTCTACTTATGTGTCCATTTGGGGTATATTGAGCTAATAAAGGGCAATGATTTTGAGGGGCTTTCAAATGATTTCAGTTAGGTTTCTTGTGAAGCACAAAGTAGAGGTGCAGGTTTAGCTCACTTGCCCTCACATAGTTGTTGAAACCTTCAAGGCATAAACTGTGCCAGAGCCCCTTGATATACAGGACCCTATTGATATGGCATAAATGTCCAGATGGTACAAACCTTTCAAGTTGGTTATACATATTAGATATCTGAGTATTTGACCTCTTGACTCTCCCCCAATGGCTGAAATACGATCAAGCATGTTAGGTTTCAACTGCCCAATCTTGCACAGGCTTTCCCTCCTCTCCCCATTCAGTACATATGCATGTGCAGCCAAGCTGAGAAAGCATATTTATTGGGAGACATAGCTGTCAGCCGATAGTTTGGCTGACAGTTAAAGGGGTATTCCCATCACTGACAATGGGGGCCTATCGCTAGGATATGCCCCCATTGTCTGATAGTTGCAGGTCTCACCTCTGGGACCCGCACCTACAACAAGAATGGAGCGGCGAGAGTTGTGGCTGGAGGACCCCAGGTTTCCCGGTGTCCGTCCACCACCAAGTGCTGCTCCCCGCTGCTCCCATTCATTTCCATGGCGGGCCAGTGCTCGGCTATTTTTGGTGGTCCCATAGTAATGAATGGAGGGTGGATACGCATGCGCAGTGCGCCCTCCACTACTTTTCCCGCTCCGTTCTCCGTGTAGGTGGGGGTCCCAGAGGTGGTCCTAGCAATATGCCCCCATTGTATGTGATGGCAAAACCCCTTTAACTTATGTTAGTACCCAGTTTTAGAGCTTTAATGTAGTTGTCCAGGATCAGAAAAAAATGGCTGGTTTCTTCCAAAAACAGCACCACCCCTATCCACAGGTTGTTTGTATGCAATATTGCAGCTGTGCTCCATTGATACCAATACCAGCCACAACTCATAAACAGAGGTGGAGCTGTTTTTGGAAGAAAGCAGCAATTTTTTTCAAAGCCAATGTATTCAAATGCCCGTAGATATATTAGCAATAACACAAGGCTTATATTGAACATCTGAAACACAGTAATATGTGAACAGGTTAAATAGCCTTGTAATTTTGTATGCTTTTATTTTTTGCAGGAAAAGTCATATAATGTTGATGATCACAAAAAAAACCTTTCTTTTCTCAAGAACCATATTGTCTCCAGACGCAGCTCTGGTATGAATAACATATTGATAGACACTTAAAATATGAGAAGTAAATATGCAAAATATGCGCTTGAAATGACAAGAGTTGTAGAAATAAAACCAAGTTTCTATACAGTATCTGCTTGTGGCAGGTGTTCACCATCTATTAACACAATGAGTTCTTTTCAGACAGGATCTTTTCATTACACCATATCTTAACACAATGAGGATGACAAGAGTCAAAACATTCACATAATGTACATATGACGACTCATTTGGTTCAAAGATTTTCAAGTACAGCACATTGGTTTACAAGTTCCTTCAGCATCTCTGCCATTTTTGTCACCAGGACAGCTGCTTCAGATTAGTGCCATACCTCCTTTTGTCTAACATATGTATGTACTTTTGTTATACAGTTGTCTGCCAATCTGTACCGCCATAATGTCTCAGTGGAAAACAGAACTTATTTAAAATTCCTTAAAAGTTTGCATTCCTTATATTTCACACCGAAAGTTAGTGAGAAAAATGAAAAACTATGTTTACAGTAAAACTGGAGCTTCATGGACCAGTTCAAGTATTTGGAGGCTGCATGAGATTCCTTCTGTGCACCATGTTCAAATGCAGCAAATGCATCCCTACCAAATACACACCTCAGTGTGAACAAACTGCTTGTGGTCATAATGACTTGTGATAATGGTGATTGTACCATCGTAAAACAGTTTGGCTCACTATAAGGTTTATAGTGCTCAATAATGATTACTTTAAAGGGAATTTCTCACCATGCTGCTGTTTATGACAGCCTGTAAAATGTCAACGGGGCTTTAGACTCCAGCTAACATAGTCCATGTTTGCTGACAGATTTGAAGGCAATGTTGTAGCGGGTATTTAAATGGGCCCAACAACGCAAACTCACCTTTAACATAAAAAAGGCTAATATATCACGTGGCTGGTTGTAAGGTGGTGTAATCTGAGACAATTGCAGATCAGATTAAGGGCAAATGATTTTAACTTTAGACAATTATAAAATACAGTGGTACAAAGTTAGAGGTGCATAAAGATGACACAATGGCTTAAACTTTACAGAATATAATAAAACAACATATAATAATGTACAATGTGGTAACCTCCTGTCTCACACTAAGTCAAGTATCCAATGGTTGCCTCCCACAGTCTAAACCTTTTCCTTTAAAGCTTCTTTCTCCCCATTCCGATCCTGACCATCAAAGTTACCATTCCTCTCCTGATAGGTTCCCAAGGGCTCTGTTCCTACAATCTGCTCCTCAGAACAACTCAGTTCAGTTTTGGTATACCTCATACTGACCCAACAGTCCACAGCTCAGCAACCTAGGTAATCAGGGCTCTAAAATATGCCCCTGTCTTGTTCCAAAGAGCTGACATGTCACAGCTCTTACTGGACTCATATACGGTATAGACTTCATGTTCTTGGCTACTACACCAGGCCGACAATGTCTATACTGCTTCAGAGGAGGCCTGCACTGCACTTTTGCATATCTCAAAGACAATGCTGCAGCATCTTATTCCTATGTGCCTGTATTGCACAGCATAAGATGCAGGATATTTGGTAAGGACAAACGGGAAAGAAAATTTGTCCAGGACAAAAGTGGGAGTCTAGATTTGTTTTAGTTAGTGCACTTAAGAGCAGAACTGTGAGCAGAGAAGCAGTTTACAGAGAAGCTATCTGCAGAGCAGCAGTATACAGAAGAAAAGCAGTGTGCAGAGGAGCTGTCAGTAGAGGAGCAGAGAAGTATGCAGAGAAGCGGTGTATAGAGAATCTGTCTTCAGAAATGTAGAGTGGAGAGAAGCAGTGTGCAGAGAATTTGTCTGCAGAGCAGAGAGAAGCACAGTGTAGCAAAGCTGCCTGCAGAGCAGCAGTGTACAGAGTTGCAGACTATAGAGAAGTTGTCTGAAGAATAGGGGTGTGCAGAAATGCAGAGTGAAGAGACGCAATGTGCAGAGAAGCTGTCTGCAGAGTAAAAGTGTGCAGAAAAGTAGTGTGCAGGGAAGAAGTGTATAGAACAGCAGTGTGCAGAACAGCAGTGTGCAGAACAGCAGTGTGCAGAAAAGCAGTGTATAGAGAAGCAGTGTATAAAGAAGCTTTCTGCGGGGCAGCAGTGCGCAGAGAAGCAGTCTATAGAGAAACTATGTGCAGCGAATCAGCAACCATTTAGACATGAAATGCTGATGAGTTTCAGAAAAGGCTCCTTCTTAGGCTTCATTCATACGACCGTATTTTGTTTCCATGTCCGTTCAGTTTTTTTTGCGGACCGTATGCAGAACCATTGATTTCAATGGGTCCACAAAAAAAAAACGGAAGGTACTCCGTGTGCATTCTGTTTCCGTATGTCCGTATTTCCGTTCCGCAAAAAAGATAGAACATGTCCTATTCTTGTCTGTTTTGCTGACAAGGATAGGCATTGTTACAATGAATCAGCAAAAAAAAACGGAAAAACAGATGCCATACGGAACATCATCTGTTTGTTTTTTTTTTGCGGATCCGCAATTTGCGGACCGCAAAATACATACGGTCGTGTGAATGAAGCCTTAGTAATAGAGAAAAAAAAATACAGAGCCTATACTCTGCTCATATCCAGGGGCTACGACCACCCTGCAATCTAAAAGTGGTGGTCGTGCTTGAACACACTGTAGGTAAAAGCACTAGGCAATGTGCACTCCTGTGGTCCTGGCCACTTATAGTGTGCAAGCACGACCACTGCTGCTGGATTGCAGGGTGGTCGTAGCCCCTGGATATGAACAGTGTATAATGAGATGGAAAAATGAATCCAGCCAGCAAAGGAAGCAATATGGACAATCACAATATATTAGTAAGAGCCTTGTATTAACTTTCTCTATATGATAAATGTCATTTGCTGAAGTGAGATGACCACTTTAATAAACATTTCACTACAAGATTTATGAATGAATAAAGTAACAGAATGTTTTTTTCCTAAATATGATCACTTATTCAAGAATGATTTCATGGCAGTATACCTTTCACTGCGAATGGAAGAAACTGGGACGTCGTGGTAATTATTGGTGTCTTTAGAGCAGTGAGAATAGTGGTTAACCACTGTGATTAATGAGCTACTGTATATCCACTACTGCTGCTAACAAGAATGCATCTCCTTGTTGTGTATTCATAGAAATCTATTGAAAGCATAATCCTTTAAATAACAGGTTTTAAATTCCATGTAAAACACGGTCATTGACAATTCAACTAGAAATGCAATGGATTAAAGTGAATTGTATGTAGTAAACAAAACTGAAGATAATGATTGCAAAAACTGATCATCAGAATTGTTATGATGAAAATATGCCCGATAACCCTAAACAAGAACATACATGCAACAAAAATGTCATGGTGTTATAGCAATTGTAAGAAGAGTACTGTGACACCATTCATGAAATAAGACGTGAGCAAGAAAGAGCGGAATCTTATGTCCAGACAGTTGCAATTATAGTAAATGGTACTGTAGTAATTGCTGCTTTGTTAGTTTCTGGTTGACAGCTTGATGAATGTGTTTGAATTTCAGACCAAGGGGACATGATCTATCACAGAGTGAGAACATGTCCTTTACAATCCCTGGTGAATGACAATGGCACAGTACCTGTGTATCAGGCTTTGTAAGGAGCTGTGTTTGATAGCAGATTTAGTAACGTGACGGATGTGCAATGCACTACATTCAGTATGCCACAGTCTGTCTAGTTTGTAGATCACAAAGAGAGAAAATAGGGCAGATGACTTTACAAAATGTATGACACGTCTGGAATGGCAGATGTTCAAAACCATTACAATCTATAAAACTGCTCTGTTACCTGTATTTACCTATATTACCTTAATATTTATGTATTTAGTTACAATACTTACTGGATATGGACATTTTAGAAAATAATAATAATAATAATAATAATAAGTAGTAGTAATAGTATTGCTTTGTTTCTATAGTGCTACCATATTCCACTGTAAAGTACAATTGGGGAAGCAACAAATAAAACACAGTGACAAGTAATGGAAACAAATGAGTATACAATTATGATACAAAAGACAGAGTCCTCTACTCATAAGAGCTTATATTCTAAATTATATTTCTTGCTATCTATATCTATATGCCTTTGGAACCAATCTACTTTGTTTGAATCAAAATATGTTAGACTGTATTGATTATATAGGGGTTGGGCCCAAAAATAATTTCCTCTAGTGAGCCCAAAGTGCCCAAGTCAGACTCCGCTCATATCTATCTATCTATCTATCTATCTATCTATCTATCTATCTATCTATCCTATTTTCATACCTTCTATAGCCTCTGATCATGCACATTGCTTGCCTGAAATGAAACGAGAAGCCCCAATAGTGTCTGGTGTTCTTATGCAAGGACCATCATTGTGATGTCACAGAATGCCATGATGTCATGGAATGCTATGATGTCAGGTGCTTATTTGCATAAGCAGCCGTCTATCCGCTGTTTTTTAAACTGTGGACAACCCTTTATATTGCCTCCCACACTGAAAACTCCCCAACCATTGGATCCTGTGGACTGAAAGATCAGCTGTTAACTACTAGATAGCTACCCCCTACCAAACCCCAAAAATGAATCCTCCCAGTGTTTTCTATGAGCATAGAGGTAGTTGGAGAACTTACATATATACCTGCAGTAGCCTCTGACTATGAAAATTGTCCTCCTGCAAAGTAATGAACAGCCCCAATAGTGCCTGTTGTTCTTTTGCAAGGGTCATCATTGTGATGTCACAGAATTCTGTGATGTCATGGAATGCTGTGATGTCATGTGCTTATTTACATAAGCAGCTACCAATTTAGAGCCCGGATATATAATTATCTGATACTCTCATTGTTAATTACTTATAGTACTTATGTACGTAGCCGGATGTCACAGGAGCCCTAGTGCATTCAATTTGTATTACTGTCCTCAGAACGTTGAATACTGTGGAGGGGCATGGATGTCCATGGCACCTTGCCCTGCTGTTTACCCTCATAGGCCACAGGCCACTATATAAGGCAGTGTACAAATGAAGCAGGGACACAGTTGACTGTAAAACACCAGTGTTGTGTTCCACAGTGACTTGGAACGGGAGTATTTTTTTTCTCTCCTTTCTTTGGCCACTTGAAAAGCACTATATATATTACTAGGGGAAGACCAGGCAGTTTGCTAAAGGTAGGGCTGGCACAGAGCTATGGCCCATATCTTACCTCCTAAGTCCCCCTGCTCCTTATTTGATTAGAGAGAACTAGAGAAGGTGGAGGACAGAACATGACAGCTAACGATGACCACCCTAGAGGTACAGATTCTGGGGAACTATTTTGTGTGGTATTTGCGTAAGCTGAGCCAGTATTTTGTGCCGCACTGTGGTATTTGTTTCTGCTGGGGCATTATTTTGTGCTGCACTATAGTATTGCTGACCCCACCTACATGTGTTGGCCTCTTCTATTTCTGTTGACCCTGCCGACTTGTGTTGGTCTGTCTTCTCTCAATTTTTACCTGCCTATAGCATGGGGAGCCACTTTTATCTTTTTTCCCACTGCCATTTTAGGTTCCCAGGTTCCCGCACTATATACATGCAGGGAATATTTAAAAATACTATCTGAATGTCAGACTCCAGTTACTCAAGGATGCCACCCCCTTTGTCTCTGTAATTTCTAATAAAAAATATACTGTTTATCATATAATGAATCTGAGCTTTACTTCAAAGAAGTAGTGCAGTCTAAAACATTTATCACTTATCCAGTTGATAGGTGATAAATGTTACATTGGTGGTTGTCCAGCTATTGAGGGAGGCTCTATTCCCCCAATAAACATAAGGGCTCGGGGAATTTATCAAACCTGGTGTAAAAGAATAGTGGCTTAGTTGCCATAGCAGCCAAGCAGATTCTCCTTTCATTTTCCATAGGAGATCTAAAAAATGAAAGGTTGAAACTGATTGGCTGCTATGGGCACCAATTTTGATAAATCTCCCCTAAGGAGTTTGAATGGGGAGACTGTCAAACATGCATGAAACTCTATCGGAGTGATGTAAAACTGCAGAACACAGTGCTGCCGGGGGGAGATCATTGGTTGGATCACCACTACTCTAACACTATCACTAGAGATGAGCGAAGTTCTTAAAAATACAATTCTGCTGCTTTGCTGAATTTTTTTAAAAATTTGCTTTGTGATCAATTACTTCATCTTTGTAATTACCGATTGTGCTGCCCCCGTCATTGAACTTCTCATTTGCCGCATTCGTCCTTGATCACGGCATCTGAGATTAATATTAAGGCCTTTCAAGGGTTAATAATTTATTTTTTTAATTCAATTGTACTTACCGTATGTATTTGATTGTGAAGAGGTCGCCGCAGCAATCTCGCTTCAAGATCCAGCACAAAAGCTTGCACAGTGTGTGCTGGCCGGCGTGGTGACATACGTCACTGCACACAAGATATCGGGCGGATCTTCAAGCAAAAGGGCCGCAGTGGTCTCTTTGCACTCAAATTTATGAGGTATGATTTTTCTTAAATTTTTACAGCCATTTTAGGGAAAATTGATTTGTTACCACGAGGCATGAGGAAATTTGGCTTTGTGGTGAATCAAATTTTCCCTGAGATTCAGATCGAAGTCCACTTTGAATACTTTGATTCGCTCAACACTAATTATCACCTGTTCAGTGTATGGAAGATGACACTTTTTTCAACTGGAATATGCCTTGATTTATCAATTAAATTGTAAACAAGGTGTCTAATCTTGGGAAAAGATACAACCACCACCAAGGAGAAAATAACTGAATGAGCTGATCTACAATGCTTAGCTTGTTTGCTTCAATGACAATGAAATACATAAAGAACCCTAGTTCTATAGTTATAATAATTAATAGGGATGAGCGAACTTTTGAAAAGTTCGGTTCGCTTCGGCGAACTTTCTTGAATTTCGGATTCGTACGAACCGAACCTAAAACGAACCTTGCTATAACGGCTGAATAATTGCTTCTACAATAATGTGAGTCAGATAGGGTACAGTTTCGTTTACTTGCAGTTGCTATTACAATGAAAAAAGTGGAAAAAATCCAAGTGACTTCAACAATGGCGACGCAAAATATACGCATATTTGAGAATTTACACTAATGCGTACGCTAATGTGAACATTCCCGCACAAATAATGAACATACAGTGTAATGTTGTCAAAGGTGCGCTACTTAACTGAATATGTACGCATTAGCGTACTCATACACTGCGTCTGCGAACATTCCTACTCAAGTAACGAACATACAGTGTAGCGTTGTCAATTGTACGCTACTTAACTGAATATGTACGCATTAGCGTACATTCTCAATAAATATGCGTATATTTTGCGTCGCCATTATTTTAACCAGATTCGTTACGAACTTTCTCAAAATTCGGTTCGGTGACGAACCGAACTTTTGGGAAAGTTCGTAACGAATCTGGTTCGTTACGGTTCGGTTCGCTCATCCCTAATAATTAATAAAGACAATCTCAAGCAGGAGATAGGACTGTGGAGGGTACAGAGAAAAATGTTAATGTAACCTTGTTGATTCAGAATAAGACATGAAAACTCATACATGGCAAGAGCCAGTTTGCTCTTGCAAGTAAAAAAAACCCTTTTGACTTTATGTGGCAATCAGTATTTTACACATTTACAAAACATTTATGTTATATTCTTTAAGACAACATCTAATGCTGCATGTACACTGCCCGACCGAGCAGGCAATTATCGGGAAGGAACTGTTGGGGGACAAGCGATGGCTAGTACCATTGCTCATCCTCATACAGGTTCATTGTTTGTGGGCAGAAGATCGCTGTTCACACAGCACAATCTGCTGCCCAAAAATGATTTAATTTGCTACATGGAAGATTATTGCATGATGAACGCATGTTTTGCTCGTTCATTGGGTGATTGGCAGCAAAGTTACATAGGCATATCATGCGAGCATTTGTAGGAATGTTCTTGCCTGATAACTGGGTTGTGTAAATTTTCCATAAACCTCTTTTGGCGTGACTAGCTGTGTCCACTAAAACCAGTTCCTGAGGTAGACTATTTCACAACTTCAACCAACAGAGTAGACATTAAATTTTACTGCACTAAGATACTGTTCCCTCAAGCTTCCTGCTGCTCACCTCAAGGACCTAGGATTGACATAAAGTATACAGTCTCCTTTATTATGCTAATCTTAAGGCATGTAGGTACACATAGTGAATCATAGATGTATATTGAAGTCTAGGTTGCCCAGGGTCATTTTTACCATGCTCTGTATCTTTGTACCCCTGTTTGATCAGGTGCTATGTCTATTTGCTAGTTTGCGTCCGAATGGCACAGAACATGAAAACAGTGCTCCATCATACTCATAAGCTGGCTGCTGCAGCTTCTGCTACTGGTAATAGAGACGACGGGAGAGGGGCCTCCTGGTTAGACACACAGGCAGCAGGCATTTGCTTACCAAAAGCTGCGACAAGCTGCGTACACAGTTTATTCTGGTAATACAGCAATTTGGCCTTTTTGCTTTGATATTGAGATTCTAAAAGCATGGCTATCCAATAATCATCCGATTGTTTGCTGCTAAGAAAAACATCTTTCAGTATGTAAGCAAGCAAGCACCCAAATCTTTCTGATTCCGCCCCTCACTGTGATGATTGGTTATCATGTACAGTGTTGTCATCATCATCAGCAGTCTCATCCTCATCCATCACTGACTCCTCCCCCTCCTCCTCCAGTGGTAACTCCTTATCCTCCATCTCCACTTTCTCCTCCATAGGACTTTGTTATTGTAGGTAAACAAAAGCTACAGGGTGGCCAGCAAGATGTAGAAACTGTTCTTTTTTTTCATCTCTTGTTGCATTGGTGTGAGCATCTGCTGTAAGATAAATATCAGGGGATGGCATTATTGATGCCACAGTTGTACCTACTGATTATCTGGTGGCCTTTTCAAAGGGTCTTCGTCTCTGATGAGCTGCCACTACCTGACCTCAAAACAACATTTGCTCCATGCTGTGGTGGTTTGGTGCATGGCAAAATGATTCAGCACTTTACACTGCTCATACAGGGGCTCCAGCATAAGCGGAGTGGAATTTTAGCGAGTTGGAACATCACACATCAAGTGGTACAATTGTAGACCGTTTTGTTGCTGCAAGTCCAGGAGGGAGTTCCTTGCCAGATAAAAATGGCTGAAATGTGAAGACAATCTCCTGGACATGGCTACCACCTTTTGCAAGCCAGTGTAATTTTTCCAAAAGCGTTTTTCACATGAGCCATGCAGGGAGCATGTGTTATTTCACCCAAATTGAGCACCATCACAATGTTCTTGCTATTTTCGCTAAAAACACCCTGCCGATTTGGAGTTGTCAGGGAGACAGCCAGTTGGATGTTTGCTGTTTAATGCACTTTAGCAACTGATCCTCTGTGTGGCTACTCTCGCTAATGACTACTAGGCTCATCAGCTTAAACACAGCATGGCAGTACTCCATTTTACACATATGATAGGAGGGAAGGGGAGTGGAAGCAACACTTGTGCCTTGTGTCTGTAGGGGATGGGAGGATGTTCATAGACAAGGACATGGAGGAGGTGGATAATCACCTTGTTGAGAACAAGACCCACATAAACGTGGATGTGTCAATAGGACCTGGTGCTGCAGTGCTGTGTTGCCAATGCCATGAAAAACACTGACCCAGTGGGCCGTGAAAAACATGTACTGTCCCTGCCCATAACTCTGTTTCAGGTCTCCACAGTGTTGTGCACGTTGCCGCACACTGACAATTGCAAGGTGTGGCCTACGTTTTCCACCACATAACAAGGCAAAGATGAATTATTTTGAGAAATAATGGTATTTAGGGGTGTTCCAGCCAGGCTGAACGCATGTGAAGAGTCATCTTAAGGCAGCTCAATCCACTAAGTTTTATTGCAGCGACTTCACCACCAGCAACTTGGCCAGGTGGGAGTTAAGTTTTCACAACAGCATATTGCTGGGTGCATACAGTTTCCTGACCACACATTAACGATGGCTGCCGATGGAGCGAAGGAGGAGGAGGAGAAGTAGTCTGAGCAGGAGAAGGAGTAACTGATAATGACAATGACAAGGACTCTGTACTGAATGTGAATGCAGCTGCCGCAAAAAAGAAGGTGGACAGTCTTGTTCCAACTGTTTGTGGCCAGTAATATTTTCTCACTGGATCTGGTGATGCTGCGTCATGCATTGCAATAGAGCCATGGTGCAGTGTTTTTGTTTGCTGGCACTGTGCAGGATAACTACCAGATAGGAGATACTCGCATAGAGCTAGCAGTATTCGAACTTGGCCTGGTCTGACACAGTTTGAGCCTCCACTCTCAATATCAACGGCATCACCAGTTGCCAGCTAACCATAACAGAAGCAGATTTGTCCCTGGCATTTTTTTTTTTTTTAGTTGTGACCATACCAGCCCCGTCCTCTTCTGATGTCACCTGCTTTTCAGTACCCTGATCTGGCTCCCTGGTCCTGTACAACACACAAAGTCATCATCCTCCCCCCCACTTTTATCAGACTGTGATATGTCATCTTGGGTTCCTTGGCCCCCTCCTGATTCTCTCTTGTGTATTTTCCCAAGTGCCACTGTTGCCATTGCTACCACTGTCCCTACTGCTATCACTTTGGCTACAAGTGTCACTACTACTAATGCCACCACCACCAGCACAGCTACGCATGGAGTCCCCCACCTTCGCCTGAACCTCCTCCTCATGGCAGTCCAAACCCTAACTGTTCTC
The DNA here is from genome assembly GCA_900303285.1 of Rhinella marina. Classification (NCBI taxonomy): domain Eukaryota; kingdom Metazoa; phylum Chordata; class Amphibia; order Anura; family Bufonidae; genus Rhinella; species Rhinella marina. The sequence goes on along the minus strand of ONZH01029613.1, from coordinate 35,288 downwards.
ATACAAATTAGCAACAGGGGGACTATCTTGAGTATCTTCCATAGCACATGGGGTTTTGTTGCCTCTTTTTAGACGCCCCACTAGGAGTGGCCAGTGAAGATAGAGATGATGGAACTGAATAGCTTTTCTGAGGCTGCATGGAGGATGATCAGGAGGAATGCTGTGATCCCTGGCTCCAAGGCACGATGCCAGACTCTAAAGTGATATCAACATAATTTTGCTGTAACTGAGAGAAGAAGTGAGCTACCCAGTCCACAATGTCATCCTTTTTGTCCTCAATAATAATTTGGTGCCTATCGGAAGCGAGGGAGAACTGTGGCCTACTACTACTGGTAAGATGGCTGGTGCTTCTACTGCTGTTTGAGCTACTAAAGCCACCCACATTCTGATTCCCAGATGACAAGGCATGGGTTGATCATCTGCATGGTATATTGAGGAAATACAATGCATTAATAAAAACTGGTATATTAATGCAGTTATTGCAGTAAAAGTCTTTAACTAAAATTGGTATATTAATGCAGCCATTGCATTCACTATAACTGATCTGTATCTTGACATAATACAATGTGTGGAATAAACTAATTAATTAATGCAGTTATTGCAATACAATGAGTTCACAAAAATTGCACAATATCTTGACACTAGGGATGAGCGAACTTTTGAAAAGTTCGGTTCGTTTAGCTTCGTCGAACTTTCTTGAATTTCGGATTCGTACGAACCGAACCTAAAACGAACCTTGCTATAACGGCTGAATAATTGCTTCTACAATAATGGGAGTCTGATAGGGTATAGTTTCGTTTACTTGCAGTTGCTATTACAATGAAAAAAGTGGAAAAAATCCAAGTGACTTCAACAATGGCGACGCAAAATATACGCATATTTGAGAATTTACACTAATGCGAACGCTAATGCGAACATTCCCGCACAAATAACGAACATACAGTGTAGCGTTGTCAAAAGTACGCTACTTAACTGAATATGTACGCATTAGCATACTCATACACTGCGTCTGCGAACATTCCTACTCAAGTAACGAACATACAGTCTAGCGTTGTCAAAGGTACGCTACTTAACTGAATATGTACGCATTAGCGTACGCATACACTGCATCTGCGAACATTCCTACTCAAGTAACGAACATACAGTGTAGCGTTGTCAATTGTACGCTACTTAACTGAATATGTACGCATTAGCGTACATTCTCAATAAATATGCGTATATTTTGCGTCGCCGTTATTTTAACCAGATTCGTTCCGAACTTTCTCAAAATTCGGTTCGGTGACGAACCGAACTTTTGGGAAAGTTCGTAATGAATCTGGTTCGTTACGGTTCGGTTCGCTCATCCCTACTTGACACAATACAATGTTTTAAATAAAACTGGTATAGTAATACATTAAACAGTACAATGTGTTCACTTACCTTATACAGTCATGGCCAAAAGTTTTGAGAATGACACAGATATTCTATTTTCACATGATCTGCTGCCCTCTGGTTTTTATGTGTGTTTGTCAGATGTTTTTATCACATACAGAAATATAATTGCAATCATATTATGAGTAGCAAAAGTTATATTGACAGTTAGAATGAGTTAATGCAGCAAGTCAATATTTGCAGTATTGACCCTTCTTCTTCAGGACCTCTGCAATTCTCCCTGGCATGCTCTCAATCAACTTCTGGACCAAATCCTGACTGATAGCAGTCCATTCTTGCACAATCAATGCTTGCATTTTGTCAGAATTTGTAGGTTTTTGTTTGTCCACCCGTGATGATTGACCACAAGTTCTCAATGGGATTAAGATCTGGGGAGTTTCCAGGCCATGGACCCAAAATCTCTATGTTTTGTTCCCTGCGCCATTTAGTTATCACCTTTGCTTTATGGCAAGGTGCTCCATCATGCTGGAAAAGGCATTGTTGATCGCCAAACTGCTCTTGGACGGTTGGGAGAAGTTGCTCTCGGGGGACATTCTGGTACCATTCTTTATTCATGTCTGTGTTTTTAGGCAAGACTGTGAGAGAGCCAATTCCCTTGGCTGAGAAGCAACCCCACACATGAATGGTTTCAGGATGCTTTACAGTTGGCATGAGACAAGACTGGTGGTAGCGCTCACCTCGTCTTCTCCAAATAAGCTGTTTTCAAGATGTCCCAAACAATCGAAAAGGGGATTCATCAGAGAAAATGACTTTACCCCAGTCCTCAGCAGTCCACTCCCTGTACCTTTTGCAGAATATCAGTCTGTCCCTGATGTTTTTTCTGGAGAGAAGTGGCTTCTTTGCTGCCCTCCTTGAGACCAGGCCTTGCTCCAAGAGTCTCCACCTCACAGTGCGTGCAGATGCACTCACACCTGCCTGTTGCCATTCCTGAGCAAGCTCTGCACTGCTGGTAGCCCGATCCCGCAGCTGAAACACTTTTAAGAGATGGTCCTGGCGCTTACTGGTCTTTCTTGGGCGCCCTGGAGCCTTTTTGGCAACAATGGAACCTCTCTCCTTAAAGTTCTTGATGATGCGATAGATTGTTGACTGATGTGCAATCTTTCTAGCTGCGATACTCTTCCCTGTTAGGCCATTTTTGTGCAGTGCAATGATGACTGCACGTGTTTCTTTAGAGATAACCATGGTTAACAGAAGAGAAACAATGATGCCAAGCACCAGCCTCCTTTTAAAGTGTCCAGTGGTGTCATTCTTACTTAATCATGACAGATTGATCTCCAGCCCTGTCCTCATCAACACCCACACCTGTGTTAATGGAGCAATCACTGAAACGATGTTAGCTGGTCCTTTTAAGGCAGGGCTGTAATGATGTTGAAATGTGTTTTGGGGGTTAAAGTTCATTTTCTAGGCAAATATTGACTTTGCACGTAATTGCTGTTAAGCTGATCACTCTTTATAACATTGTGGAGTATATGCAAATTGCCATTATAAAAACTGAAGCAGTAGACTTTGTAAAAATTAATATTTGTATCATTCTCAAAACTTTTGGCCATGACTGTACAGTATTTTGACAGTACAATGTGTACAACTGGTATATTAATGTAGTTATTGTGGTACAAAATTGCATGGTATCTTGACAAAATTCAATGTATACACCCAGGACCCCCGCCAATCAGCTGTTTGAGAAGGCAGCGGCGCTCGCGCCCTTCTCTCAGCTCACCAATCACAGAGCCGTACATTGTATACTGGCTGTGCTTGGCATCGCAGCTCAGCCCCATACACTTTAATGGGGTTTAGCTGCGATGTGACCGATGACACATGGTCTAGGCAAAGCTGGAGAAGGCCGCGGAGCTACTGCAAGCACTGGTGCATTCTCAAACAGCTGATCAGCAGGGGTTCCAGGTGTTGGATTCCCACTGATCAGATACTGATGACCAATTCAGAGGATAGGTCATCAGTAAAAAACTCTCAGAAAATCCCTTTAACTAAAACTGGCATATTAATGTAGTTATGCCAATTAAATGTGTTCACTAAAACTGTATGGTATATTGACAAAATACAATGTGTTAACTAAAGCTGGTATATTAATGCAGTTATTGCAGTACAATGCATTCACCAAAACTACACGGTATCTTGACGTAATACATTGCATGGAATGAAACAGGTATATTAATGCAGTTATGGCAGTTAAATGTGTTCCCTAGAACTGCTAAGTATATTGATGTAATACAATGTGTTAACCAAAACTAGCATGTTAATACAGTTATTGCAGTACAATGCGTTCACTAACACCGCATGGTATATTGCCGCAATACAATAAGTTAACTAAATAACTAAAACTGGTATATTGATGCACTGAAATGAGTTGAAATGCCCAATTGCAAACAGTAGCCACATTGAAACTGTTTTTTTTTTTTAAACAAACAGCAGATTATGGAGCATTTGCAGCTAAATTTGTGCCACTGGTGCTGGGGAAAAGCCTATAAAACACTTTTTGAGTCGTTTTTTTTAATAAGGTTGGCTGATTATTTATGTACAGAAAAATAGAGATGAGCGAGTAGTGAAATATTCGAAAGTTCGAAATTCGATTCGAATAGACCGCGAAATTCGACTATTCGACCAAATATCGAATCCCATTAAAGTCTATGGGAAAAAAATGCTCGCCACTTGGAAATCTCAATTCGACCACTTGGAGGTCACCAAGTCCACCCTGAAACCTCAGAAAAGGATGCCAACACTGCTGAAATGCAACTGGGACAGCAGGGGAAGCATGTCTGGGTGCATATAACGCGCCCAAGTCGCACTATTACGCCACTATCACAGCCTCCCAACAATACACTCTAAAGACAATGTAACCTCTCTGTAAAGTGAGACCATACAAGGAAACCTTCTTTCCTCTACATTGCCATGGACCCCAAGCCAAACTAGACAAAAAAGAAGATAAAATTCTGCACCCCTTAAAATCACGTTGCCTATGACAACCACAGATGGCATAGGCAAGGGGGAAAGCAATCAAGCCATCACTATTTTTCCCTCTGTGCCATCCCTGCCTTGCCCAGGCACATGTCCCAAAACATCATCCACGCCCGAGTAACACGGTTACTGCAAAAGGCCATTTGACCACCAACACTTTGGTTTGAGGCCGGGGATGCTACATCTCCCTGACGGCACACTGGGTGAATGTTGTGGAGGCGGGGACGGGCAAACCTGCTACCCCCACCCAAGTTTTGGGCCTTGGTTCTGTCTGGATTTCCGCAACCCTTACAGACAGCTCGGCAAACCCCTCCTTCTCCTTCTAGATTCTCCTTTTAAATCTGTCCACCACTCAGTCAAGTCCACAAAGTCCAGTCTCGTTGATAGCCTGCAGAAACTGCAGGGACCTCACTCTGACCCTCCTTCCTCCCACCCTGCCCAATGTTATCAACCCAGTGTTCCCACCCATGCAAGAATCGCAGGAGCTATCTGAGGATTTTGTTTGTTCTGATGCCCAAACACTGGAGCAAGCTCCATCTCTAGCTGATGGTGGTGTGGAACGGGCACTAAAGTGTAAAATGATTAGGGACGATGATGAGACACAGTTGCCAGCAAGGGAGGCTGTTGGAGCAAAGTGAGGCAGTGTAAGAGGAGGTGGTTGAGTATGACGAAGTCAGTGACCCGACCTGGCCCAGTGTCATGTCTAGCAGGTAAAGCAGTGGGGATGTTGAGGGATGCGTAGGACCGCAAAAGGCAGGAAGAGGCCGTGGGCTGGCCAGAGGCTCATGGAGAAGGCAGGCTAGAGCCCGCAGGGCCGCATCTCTTCCCTATAACAGGCCCCCACACAAAGCTCTCCCATCGAGGGCTCTTAGGTCCTTGTTGTGAAAATATTTTAATGAGTGCGCAAAGTTAGCTTGAGGTGATCCCTCGAAAAAATTATATGGAGGCCCAAGAGGTGAGCCCTCGAAAAAATTATGTGGAGGCCCAAGAGGTGAGCCCTCGAAAAAATTAAGTGGAGGCCAAAGAGGTGAGACCTCTTAAAAATTGTATTAAGGCCCAAGAGGTGAGCCATAATAAAAATTGTTTGTAGGCCCAAGAGGTGAGACCTCTTAAAAATTGTTTGTAGGCCCAAGAGGTGAGACCTCTTAAAAATTATGTGGAGGCCCAAGAGGTGAGACCTCTTAACAATTGTATTAAGGCCCAAGAGGTGAGCCATAATAAAAATTGTTTGTAGGCCCAAGAGGTGAGACCTCTTAAAAATTGTTTGTAGGCCGAAGAGGTGAGGCATGAGAAAAATTGTTTGTAGGCCCAAGAGGTGAGACCTCTTAAAAATTATGTGGAGGCCAAAGAGGTGAGACCTCTTAAAAATTGTTTGTAGGCCCAAGAGGTGAGACCTCTTAAAAATTGTTTGTAGGCCCAAGAGGTGAGACCTCTTAAAAATTATGTGGAGGCCCAAGAGGTGAAACCTCTTAAAAATTATGTGGAGGCCCAAGAGGTTAGACCTCTTAAAAATTGTTTGTAGGCCCAAGAGGTGAGGCATGAGAAAAATTGTTTGTAGGCCCAAGAGGTGAGACCTCTTAAAAATTATGTGGAGGCCCAAGAGGTGAGACCTCTTAAAAATTATGTGGAGGCCCAAGAGGTGAAACCTCTTAAAAATTATGTGGAGGCCCAAGAGGTGAGACCTCTTAAAAATTGTTTGTAGGCCCAAGAGGTGAGCCATAAATATATATTTTTTTTTTTTTACGGAGCAATTCTAAGGCGGTAAAGGAGGAGGAGGAGGAGGTGGAGGAGGAGGAAATGGCACTTCATACAGATGGCACTTCACTTTTGGCTGCTTTCCACTGTTGGAGAAGCAAAGTCCTGGTCAATCCACTTGCTGTTCATTTTGATTAGCGTCAGCCTGTCGGCACTGTCGGTTGACAGGCGGCTGCGCTTATCGGTTATAATGCCCCCGGCTGCGCTGAACACCCTTTCTGATAGCACGCTGGCGGCAGGGCAGGCAAGCACCTCCAAGGCGTACAGGGACAGTTCCAGCCACGTGTCCAACTTGGAGACCCAGTAAGTGTAGGACGCCGAGGGATCGGAGAGGACAGGGGTACAGTCTGCCAGGTACTCCCGCAACATCCGCCGATACTTGTCCCTCCTGCTGATAGCGGGCCCCGCAGTGATGGAAGTTGCACGAGGGGGTGCCATGAACGTGTCCCACACCTTGGAGAGTGTTCCCCTGGTGGCTGTGGGCCTGATCGATGTTGTGGGACTCTGGGAGACCCTCTCCTCTCTGCCGCCAGCGATGGTGGGTGGGAAAATCTCCATCATGTTCTGCACGAGTTCCCTCTGGTATTCCAGCAATCGATTCGTCCTCTCCTCTACCGGAATAAAAGAGGAGACGTTATCTTTATACCGGGGGTCCAGGAGTGCGAAGACCCAGTACAGTTTGTTCTCCACTATCCGGACAACACGTGTGTCCCGGGAAAAGCAGCCCAGCATGAAGTCAGCCATGTGTGCCAGACTCTGAATAGGCATGACGTCACTGCCCCCACCAGAAGGATCACTTGCCATTTCCTCCTCTTCCTCTTCCGCCTCCTCTCCGCCCCATCCGCGCTGAACCAATGGGACGCACACAGCCTGACTGCTACCCTCGCCGCCAGCATCCTCCTCCTCTTCCACAGCCACCTCCACGTCGTCCTCCTCCTCCTCATCCTCCTCCTGCAACTGCCACCGTGAAGCAGACAAAAGTGTGGTCTGACTGTGTAGCTCCGTTGCGTCTCCTCCTACCCCCGTCTCCTCTGCGTGCAATGCGTTCTCCCTTATTGCGATGAGCGATTCTTTAAGGACGCATAGGAGCGGGATGGTTACGCTCACTATAGCGTCCTCGCTGCTGACCTTCTTGGTGGACTCCTCAAAGATACGCAGTACATCGCATACGTCTGCCATCCATGGCCACTCGTGGTTGGCAAACTGAGGGAGCTGAGTTGGAGGCACGCGTGGATTCATAATCTGGTACTCCATCAATGCTCTCTGCTGCTCACACACCCTGGCCAACATGGAATAGGTGGAATTCCAGCGAGTCGGCAGGTCGCACAACAGCCGATGTTCAGGCAAATGGAGGCGTTGCTGGAGTTTTTTTAAGCTAGCAGCAGCTACAGTTGACTTCCGAAAGTGAGCGCACAAGCGCCGCACTTTCACCAGTAGCTCTGCCAGGTTGGGGTAAGTCTTTAGAAATTTTTGGACTACCAGATTAAAAACGTGGGCCAGGCATGGTACGTGATTGAGTTCGGCAAGCTCCAGAGCCGCCACCAGGTTACGGCCGTTATCGCACACGACCATGCCTGGTCCTAGCTGCAGCGGCGACAGCCACATCTCCGTCTGCTGCAATATGGCGTCCCTCACCTCTGGGGCGCTGTGCTTCCTGTCGCCCAAGCTGATGAGCTTAAGCACCGCCTGCTGACGTCTCCCTGCGCCAGTGCTGCAACGCTTCCAGCTAGCGGCTGAGGGCGATGTTAAGGCAGAGGAGGAGGAGGAGGAGGAGGGGGGTTTATCAGAACCCATGCTGGCAATCTTGGGCGGGGGTGGTAGGTAGGCCGTCTCTGTTTGCGACCCCGTCCCCGCTTCCACTACATTCACCCAGTGTGCCGTCAAAGAGATGTAGCGTCCCTGGCCACAAGCGCTTGTCCACGAGTCGGTGGTCAAGTGGACCTTTGCGCTGACTGCGTACCTCAGGGCCCGCCTGATGTTACGCGACACATGCTGGTGCAGGGCGGGGACGGCACTCCGGGAAAAGTAGTGGCGGCTGGGGACGGAATAGCGAGGTGCGGCAGCCGCCATCAGGTCGCGGAAGGCCTGCGTCTCCACAAGCCTAAACGGCAACATCTCCAGGGCCAGCAGTTTGGAGATGTGGCAGTTTAAGGCTTGGGCTTGGGGGTGACTCGAGGCGTACTTCCGCCTGCGGTCGAACGCCTGCGAGATGGACAGTTGATGGGACGAGGAGTGTGAAGGTGCAGGCGAAGATGCGGGGGAAGAGGAGGCTGAAGGAGAAGGCCCCAAAGTAGCCGAGGCAGAGGCAGATGTGGAGGTGTCCTGGCTGGAGGTCTGGACCGCAGTGGCAGCACACAACAAAGGGGAAGAGGCAGTGGCAGGAAGACCTTGCGCAGGTTGTATTGCGTTTGCTCTCTCCCACTCAGCCCAGTGCTTGACTTCCAAGTGACGCCGCATGCCTGAGGTGGTCAGATTGCTCTTCTCAGAGCCCCTACTCAGTTTTGAGTGGCAGAGTGTGCAAACCGCGCTCAGTTTGTCATCCGCACAAACATTAAAAAATCTCCACACCACAGAAGTACGAGGCCTCGATGGAGGAGCTTCGCGAGGCCTCACTTCTCTGTCTGGACTGTCCTCTGCCTGTGGACATCCCTCTGCCTCTGGACATCCCTCTGCCTCTGGACATCCCTCTGCCTCTTGCTGCCTTTTTCGGTGCTGCGCAGACCACCACCTCTCCACTGCTTTCCCTCGCTGGACATCACCCCTGGCCAAGTGGGGTCGGTCATTTCGTCATCCACCACCTCCTCTTCCACTTCCTCACTCTGCTCCTTCTCCTGCCCACTGGACATTCCAACTGCCTCCCTTGATGGCAACTGCGTCTCATCATCATCATCGCTCATGATAACAGATGCTGGTTCAGGGTCCACATCAGCAGGAGATAGCGAATACTCAAGTGTTTGGGCATCACTACAAATTCCTCTGCTAGCTCCTGGGATTCTTCCGGCACATCTGAAAAAGGACCCGAAAAGAGCTCCTGGGAGGGGACAATGGTGGGATGACTCTGTTGGCCAGGTGTGGAGGAAGGAGGGTCAGAGTGAGACTGTGTGGATGACTGGCTGGTGGACAACTGTGTGGAAGCGCTATCGACTATCCATTGCACCACCTGTTCAACCTGCTCAGGCCTCAACAGCGGTGTAACCCGCCCCCTGCTTAACTGTCCCATAAAGGCAGGGATTCTGGATGAGTGGGATCCTGGCTGACCCTCACCAGCACGCATTGTATCCCCACTGGCTTCAACAAGGCCACCAACAGCATTTCCGCGCCCCCGTCCTCGCCCACGTCCGATTCTGCTAGCCCCCCTCCGCATTTTATTTTTTTTTGGTTACAATATTTTGCCTTATTTTTTTTTGGTTACAATATTTTGCCTTCACAGCCGTGTACTAACAGTTCAGACGGTGTGTATGAACACTACGTATATAAAATTATTTTGCAAGAGAACGCACAGTACAGGTGCAAATGAAAAGGCCTATTTTTTTATATTTCTATGTACACAGCCGTGTACTAACAGATCAGACGGTGGGTATTAACACCACGTATATAAAATTATTTTGCAAGAGAACGCAAAGTACAGGTGCCAATGAAAAGGCTTTTTTTTTTTTTATATTTCTAGGTACACAGCCGTGTACTAACAGATCAGACGGTGTGTATGAACACTACGTATATAAAATTATTTTGCAAGAGAACGCACAGTACAGGTGCCAATGAAAAGGCCTATTTTTTTATATTTCTAGGTACACAGCCGTGTACTAACAGTTCAGACGGTGGGTATTAACACCACGTATATACAATTATTTTGCAAGAGAACGCAAAGTACAGGTGCCAATGAAAAGCCTTTTTTTTTTTTATATTTCTAGGTACACAGCCGTGTACTAACAGATCAGACATTGTGTATGAACACTACGTATATAAAATTATTATGCAAGAGAACGCACAGTACAGGTGCCAATGAAAAGGCCTATTTTTTTTATATTTCTAGGTACACAGCCGTGTACTAACAGATCAGACGGTGGGTATTAACACCACGTATATAAAATTATTTTGCAAGAGAACGCACAGTACAGGTGCCAATGAAAAGGCCTATTTTTTTTATATTTCTAGGTACACAGCCGTGTACTAACAGATCAGACGGTGGGTATTAACACCACGTATATAAAATTATTTTGCAAGAGAACGCACAGTACAGGTGCCAAAGAAAAGGCCTTTTTTTTTTTATTTCTAGGTACACAGCCGTGTACTAACAGATCAGACGGTGTGTATTAACACCACGTATATACAATTATTTTGCAAGAGAACGCAAAGTACAGGTGCCAATGAAAAGGCTTTTTTTTTTTTTATATTTCTAGGTACACAGCCGTGTACTAACAGATCAGACGGTGTGTATGAACACTACATATATAAAATTATTTTGCAAGAGAACGCACAGTACAGGTGCCAATTAAAAGGCCTATTTTTTTTATATTTCTAGGTACACAGCCGTGTACTAACAGATCAGACGGTGGGTATTAACACCACGTATATAAAATTATTTTGCAAGAGAACGCACAGTACAGGTGCCAAAGAAAAGGCCTTTTTTTTTTATTTCTAGGTACAAAGCTGTGTACTAACAGATCAGACGGTGTGTATTAACACCACGTATATACAATTATTTTGCAAGAGAACGCAAAGTAAAGGTGCCAATGAAAAGGCCTATTTTTTTATATTTCTAGGTACACAGCCGTGTACTAACAGTTCAGACGGTGGTATTAACACCACGTATATACAATTATTTTGCAAGAGAACGCAAAGTACAGGTGCCAATGAAAAGGCTTTTTTTTTTATATTTCTAGGTACACAGTCGTGTACTAACAGATCAGACGGTGCGTATGAACACTACGTATATAAAATTATTTTGCAAGAGAACGCACAGTACAGGTGCCAATGAAAAGGCCTATTTTTTTATATTTCTAGATACACAGCCGTGTACTAACAGTTCAGACGGTGGGTATTAACACCACGTATATACAATTATTTTGCAAGAGAACGCAAAGTACAGGTGCCAATGAAAAGGCTTTTTTTTTTTTATATTTCTAGGTACACAGCCGTGTACTAACAGATCAGACGGTGTGTATGAACACTACGTATATAAAATTATTTTGCAAGAGAACGCACAGTACAGGTGCCAATGAAAAGGCCTATTTTTTATATTTCTAGGTACACAGCCGTGTACTAACAGTTCAGACGGTGGGTATTAACACCACGTATATACAATTATTTTGCAAGAGAACACACAGTACAGGTGCCAATGAAAAGGCCTATTTTTTATATTTCTAGGTACACAGCCGTGTACTAACAGTTCAGACGGTGGGTATTAACACCACGTATATACAATTATTTTGCAAGAGAACGCACAGTACAGGTGCCAATTAAAAGGCCTATTTTTTTAAATTTCTAGGTACACAGCCGTGTACTAACAGATCATACAGTGGGTATTAACACCACGTATATAAAATTATTTTGCAAGAGAACGCACAGTACAGGTGCCAAAGAAAAGGCCTTCTTTTTTTTATTTCTAGGTACACAGCCGTGTACTAACAGATCAGACGGTGTGTATTAACACCACGTATATACAATTATTTTAATTATTTTGCAAGAGAACGCAAAGTACAGGTGCCAATGAAAAGGCTTTTTTTTTTTTTTTATATTTCTAGGTACACAGCCGTGTACTAACAGATCAGACGGTGTGTATGAACACTACGTATATAAAATTATTTTGCAAGAGAACGCACAGTACAGGTGCCAATGAAAAGGCCTATTTTTTAATATTTCTAGGTACACAGCCGTGTACTAACAGTTCAGACGGTGGGTATTAACACCACGTATATACAATTATTTTGCAAGAGAACGCAAAGTACACGTGCCAATGAAAAGGCTTTTTTTTTTAAATATATTTCTAGGTACTCAGCCATGTACTAACAGATCAGACGGTGTGTATGAACACTACGTATATAAAATTATTTTGCAAGAGAACGCACAGTACAGGTGCCAATGAAAAGGCCTATTTTTTAATATTTCTAGGTACACAGCCGTGTACTAACAGATCAGACGGTGGGTATTAACACCACGTATATAAAATTATTTTGCAAGAGAACGCACAGTACAGGTGCCAATGAAAAGGCCTATTTTTTTTATATTTCTAGGTACACAGCCGTGTACTAACAGTTCAGACGGTGGGTATTAACACCACGTATATACAATTGTTTTGCAAGAGAACGCAAAGTACACGTGCCAATGAAAAGGCTTTTTTTTTTTTTATATTTCTAGGTACACAGCCGTGTACTAACAGATCAGACGGTGTGTATGAACACTACGTATATAAAATTATTTTGCAAGAGAACGCACAGTACAGGTGCCAATGAAAAGGCCTATTTTTTATATTTCTAGGTACACAGCCGTGTACTAACAGATCAGACGGTGGGTATTAACACCACGTATATAAAATTATTTTGCAAGAGAACGCACAGTACAGGTGCCAATGAAAAGGCCTATTTTTTTTATATTTCTAGGTACACAGCCATGTACTAACAGATCAGACGGTGGGTATTAACACCACGTATATAAAATTATTTTGCAAGAGAACGCACAGTACAGGTGCCAATTAAAAGGCCTATTTTTTTTATATTTCTAGGTACACAGCCGTGTACTAACAGATCAGACGGTGGGTATTAACACCACGTATATAAAATTATTTTGCAAGAGAACGCACAGTACAGGTGCCAAAGAAAAGGCCTTTTTTTTTTTTTATTTCTAGGTACACAGCCGTGTACTAACAGGTCAGACGGTGGGTATTTACACCTGGTATACAAAAAGGGTATTGCAGGCACACAGAACCCAGAACACTAGAGCCAAATAAACTGTATTTTAAAAAAAAAATAAAAATTCACAGCCGTATACTGCCAGATCAGATGGTGCATATACACACTAGGTATATAACAGGGTTTTGCAGCCAAAAAGAACGCAGAACAGTAGTGCCAAATATAGTTTGTATGTAGCAGAGCACCTAATACACCACTAATGCCTCTCTCTGTCCCTACTCCAGCAGCTATCCCTGAATACAGCAGCCGTTCTCTGCAGAGTGTATATTGTAGTAAAGCTATCACTGTACTGCACTATAGTAGCCCTGATAAGGGCTTTTAATCACGCTCCTGCCTGTCCAACAGCTAAAACCTATCTGTCCCTTCTCCAGCCTCTGTCCCTGACTAAGTTCACGCAGCATATGCGAACGAGCAGGAAGAGCTGAGTTTTTAATATTCGAGGTCACATGGTTTTTCCAGCCAATCCATGTAGACGCCGTTTTCGCGCTGCCAGCGTGCTCTGCGGGCCTGTCATACCCCCCCCTGCATGTTGATTGGTGGAAAAAGAGCGCCAGGGAAGGTGGGAGGGGAAACGAATTCTAAGTGCGCCATCGCCGTTATACTCGATTGAAAGCGAGTATGCCGAATAGCGTAGTATTCGATCGAATACCGGCTCGATCGAACACTACTCGCTCATCTCTACAGAAAAATTGAGGTTGGTGTAGAATTTTGGTGACTGCATTACTAGAAAGCCCCCCCCTCCCAAAACCTCTTCACATCCTCCTCCTGTGCCACTCCCAGTCATGTGGCTAGTCAAGATTGCTCTCTCAGAGATTTGTTTGGTTACAGAAGTTTTGTGAAATTCGTAACAAAGCCAATTAGTTCATAATCAATTCACTCATCTTTAGTCCAGAGACATTGGCCCATTAGAAGGGGGAAGGTTGCCTGAGCTTTAGGTTCCTTGGCGACCAGTAGAGGTGTTTTAATAGTCTTATGTTACTGTGTTTATCTTGCATTATTTCCTGCCTGAAGCCCTGTTCATGCCATACTTGTGCCTTTCTGGACCATATAGTAAAGTTTGAGTTTTGTTCATGTTTAAGTTAACCCAGTCTATCTACTTTGTCTGTGGTTTGGTGCCTGTGCCCTGTCTGTGCCTGCACTACTATCCTATCCACAAGTCTATCCTGTTTTTGCATTTATCTACACTTCCAGTGTGCTTCTTGGACATCAAAACCAGCATTCAAGCCTAAATGACTGTTGAGACTGTGCCTGTGGTTTTGGAGCATTTTTGTTTTTCTGAGCTCCTGGTGCTTGACCACAGATGCCTACTACACCGGGACTATCCCAGAAGGTAGCGGTCTGGGTGCTAACCCGCAGCAAAGCCCAAATCCCTGCACAGGAGTTAGAAAGTGAATACTGGGGAAGCGCCAGAATAATGCACAGTGAGTCCACACTCACTAATCCGTAACACTTAGCTTTTGGAATGAGGAAACAGACGGAGATAGAATGCCAGAAAAGCAGTGAGCAAGGGCTGTTGTGTTGTCACCGGCTGGGACCCACCCAATGGCCTCTGAAATTGTCAAGTTTGGGCACTCAACTGAGTGATTTCAACTGCCAAGTTTGTGTTCCTGCAAGGTTAGGCTATGTTAAAGCTGCACCATCTTCTCCTGTGGGGTGTAGCCCCTGATATTCCACCCCCACTTGTGCCTTGCAGATGTGCCGATTAGGAAAAGTTCACCTCATACATTCTTATTACTCATTGCAGCCTTTCTAAAACCTGAATGCATTCAGTCTTAATAAATTTCAAGAAACTCAGTTTATGGGTTATACACAGTTATTCAATGAATGGGGTACTTTTCTTTTCATGATACATTATGCTGAGGGTCATGCAACCCAAATACATGTTGTTTAGCAGATGCTTAGAAAATGCACATGAGGACTTTGCTAATGGTACGTCTTCTTCATTTGTACTTTAGTGAAGAGATCTTGTGATTTTTGCTAAGAACTGAAAGAAGCACACACAAAAAGTTTATTTGCTGACAAAGATTTCTAAAGATTTTCTATGTAGCCCATTTAATCGTTGAAACGATTTCAACGCATTTACTGTCAATCTACAATTTTTCATTATATCACTAAAAATACATTTCAGCATATCTAAAATAAAAATTCTGTAATAAAAATATTTTCCATGTAAAATAAAACACTACATCAATGCTGGTTATGAATTAAAACAATAAAGCATAACCTTA
Source organism: Rhinella marina (assembly GCA_900303285.1). NCBI lineage: Eukaryota > Metazoa > Chordata > Amphibia > Anura > Bufonidae > Rhinella > Rhinella marina. The sequence goes on along the minus strand of ONZH01029613.1, from coordinate 19,996 downwards.
TTATTAGATAATACCATGCACCCCTCTACTGTGCATTTACCCTCCTTTTATGCATGTTTAGATCCCCCATTACTGTATAGGACTTTATGTATTGGCAGTCATGCGGTCTATACAAGTAATAAACTCTATGGGGGTCATTTACCATACCGAAATACACCTAAATTAGGCATATTTCAGGCACAGAAGGGGATCCCATCCCCTTCCCTGCCCGCACCACGCCCACAATTTTAGACCTGGTGTGAGCGGGGCGAAGTCACAGATAGCAGCGTAATAAACCACAACTACTCCTGTTTTAGGCATAGAAAATGGTCTAAAGGTAAGACAGCTCGAAAGCTGTCTTACATTTAGAAATGGCCCTGGATGCACCGAAATTATGGAGAGTCCTGTGCTTCTTCATAACTTCAGTGATCCACTGCCAGCACAGGGCCTTTATTAACATCAGCGTCTAAATGTGCCCCAATGAACTCAATATTTCCGAATGTCAGAGAATGGCAGAGTTAGTAGTTGCATGGAGATCATGCAGCTGCAGGAGCAGGGAGCTGGCTTTCAGAAACATCTTATTTCAGAGATGCCTTCTCCATTGCTCCAGTGCTTGTCAGGAGGCGGTATTTCTCCTGTAATTGGGGCTAATATGTCAGCCTCGGTTATAGAAGACATCAGAAACAAAAAAATGTAATGTTAAATGCTCCTCAAAAGTTTTTTATGAACCTATGGGAGCATATGGTGTAAACGAAAAAAAAAAAGAAAAAGATAACATAAAGGCAAAATAAAAAAAGTAAAGTAATATATCACCGTTAGTCCACACTGCTGTTTCTAGCCCCTCCCGCCAACTGAATCCTATATATTCCCAACTCAAAATGACTTATCAAGAACAAATGTTTGTACAAATGCTCATCCACAATAACTGCCCCCCCCCCCAATTATTCCCTGGTGTAAAGGGGCCTTAAAGAGCACCTGTCTGACCGGGAACTTAAAGTGGTCATGGAAAAAACCTAAAAGTAGCCCCATGTTGTAGGTTGATCCAAACTTACAGAAGGCAGGGCCAATATAAATAGGCGAGCCAAAAATACTTTAGTGCAGTACAAAATACTGCCCCATCAGAACCAAATACAGTTAAATGCACTTTCTTCTGCTGGCCAGGCGCATAAGTATCAGATACTCCTAGCTTTAATTAATGTCACTATATACCTGACTGGTGGCCATGGGGAGGGTTTGGGCATCCCCCTGAGCATCGGCCCACAGGGAAATTTCCTGTAGGGTCCATTCTTCATGCAATTATAATTTTGGTGTATCCTTTCTCAAGGGGCATGGAAGGTGTCTTTTCTCAGGGGGTATATCCGCTCTCAGGCAGTGAGTCATTTCTACTGCAGCTCTCTCCCTGTAATGTTCACAGCTTCTTACACTAAAATATGGTTGGTGACAGCTGAATGATGGAACTGAGCGTGTACATCCACCTCAATGATGTTACTGAAGTGGACAGAGATTCATTTTATTGAATAACTCAGTGGCTATACAACATTTTTCATTACATTCTTATGGCACAACCCCCTAGTGAATGGAGTGATGGTGCCAGGATCCTGATGTATTTTTCTAATTAACCACTAGCGGCTGCTGTTTCACTCTCTCTGAACTATTGTGTTGCACTTCTACTCTTCACCATTGGAGGCTGCTGTGTTTGGATTATTCCTTAACAAAGATGGCCGCTGTGCCAATTGTAAGCTATCTTGTTTCCTGTTTGGGCCTACTTTTACCCATGTGGCAATGCAATCATTGCTCAAGTATTGTGACTTGTTCCAGTCTCCTGCTCCTCAGAACCATCTTACCCAGACTGTTTCTACTCCTTGCTGTATTACCACCTCTTGATCTACAATTTAAGCCGCACTATAGACAACATCTCTACATTTCATAACTGCTTATTCCATCTGGCTATTGGATTCCAAACAGTGTTTACCAGTATTGTAACAAATTGCCATTCATGTATGGTGCCCTTCAATTTATTTTTTATGGAACTGATGGAGATAACAGAGTGATGTAATCCTGTGGATAGATGATATGTACTGGGACAACCCAGGGGTGCACTTAGCCTTTCTGCTGCCTGAGGCGAAAACTGAAACAGTGCCCCCCATGTCAATTTCTTAACCTAACCCCTTTGCCACAATGAAAGCGCTCATTGCCCATGGCCCTTCCGTGACCCCCCTCTTGCCCCTACATGGTGCTGCCTGAGGTGATCGGTGATCACCTGACCTCATAGGTGGTGCACCCCTGGGACAACCCTCTGAATTGTATATAAGGAAAGATAATTATCAATAATTGTCTTTATTATTTGACCTGCATTTAGGAGCCTCTGCTATGCTTATGCTAATATAATCCGCCAATACCTTTGCTAATTTACTGTGTTGAACTACCACCAGTGCAGTATATTCTCTCTTGTGTGAGAAAGATAGATAGAGTTTTGCTTTTACCAACTCAATTTAATTTTTCAGAAAATTTGAACTATGGTTTCAGAATAAAACAGGACAAGTAATGTTAAATAGAAGACATTTCAATTTAGAAACTGGTGTTTCATTAATACAGAGGAAAAAAGGCAACTTATTGACATAAACATCACACAAATTAACAAAGCTAAATGAGATCAAGACATTTACATAACAGAGATTTTTATGAACACAATTATTGGGTTTAGAATAGTTTTTATTTTCTGTTCTATGTGAACATCACAGTAGCCTAAAAAGTTGCCATGGAAACTGGAAATCAATGAAAATATGTGAACATTTGAGTCACACTTTTGAATAGCACATCTACCAAAAACAAAATAGATCAGATTAGTGTGAAATATTGTTCTCAGGCTACAGCAATACTGTATACAAAACAGCAAAGTGTAGTACAATATTAATAATAATGCCAAAAGTGAGCGCGTTGCATTGTAGGTCTATACATCACTCTGGATTTCAATGACTCTTGCTTATGACAGCCATAATAGTGCAAAGCCCCGTTGGAAATGCTCATATTTTAGAAACTATGCCTAACTTTGCAATGAAGTTCAAGGTAGTGGAATCTATATGGGTGTAAAAATCTGCATTATATCCTGTGAAGAAACCCATAAATGACTAAGCCATAACACATTTTTTTTTTAGACCTTACTAAGCAAGAGTTTGTTTTTTTTTTCTCTCTCTCTCTCTCTCTCTCTCTCTCTCCCTTCTCTCTATGTGGGTGGAGGGAGGTGGGTGGGGGGTAGGAAGGGGAAATAATTTGGATTGTTTATGTTTATGAGGAAAATTCTTTTTTTCCTATCTGTTATATGTTTTGGAAATTAATAAAAATTTGGAAAAAAAAAGTTTTTAGCTGTTGAGAGAGAAAGATGTTATCTGTTAGTAAAATAGTGTATTGGTAAAACTGGGATGACAGTATAACAGCTCTATTGTTCTCTGGTTATCCCTAGATAAAGATGCTCACAGAAGAGCATTGCAATTCTCAGTGTGATACCCTAATTGAGTCTCTCATCCCTCCTTCCCTCTCTGGTCACAGTGAATGGTCTGAAAAAGTCAACAGGGGTCCATTAATAGGTCCAGTCAAAGCAGGAAGTAAAAGAACAAGGACAGGAAGTAGAAAACATAGTAACTTCAAAACTTATATCCAGAAAACCATCCAGAATTTTTTGTAGAAAATACATAGAATATTCACATAAAGGCTGTTAGTATGTGATTAAAAAACATGGTAGTGTCTCTTTAAGGGAAATGACAATAAAATGCATTTATACAGATAATGAGTAATGCGTTTCAGTCCTATAAACAAAAATCTGCCTATCCTGGTTATTTGCAAAAATTGAATGAACTAGAGAACTAAGCATTTTTGTCCCTAAACTGATATCACTTGAGACCACTTCAGTTTTCACAGGCGAGTGTACATAAAAGGCTTTCCACTATCTACCTCATTGATAACATCTGATACAGGGTTTTAAGACAGGCATAAACACTGAACGAGCAAAATGCATTTAGTTTCATTGTATTGTGTACTGAAGCATTTCTCATGACCTGTGTCGGGAGGAATAAAATTGAGCTACTTGTCTGAGACTGTGTTTTTTACAAAATATTTGTGAGTTTCCTGGAACAATATCTCTGTGGTTGGTCAAAAACTCAAGCTATTACTCCCAGAAGAGAAAAATGACAGATAACAACCTCAGCTTCACAATGTAAAGACATTCATTCCAGAAATCAAACAGTAATGATGTAGCGTCTTGAGTTAAATTGTATCTTCTCAAAATGGAGAGATGCTGGGCTTCTTTTAACATTTTCAATTATGGAGAATGAAGTCAAAGTAAATCTTTGCTGCTTTTTCATTCTCTTAGGTTTATTCTATGAGGTATTCAACTACATTCTATAAAAAGCTTGACTTCACCTCTCTTCTGTAATCGTATATCAGTAAAATATCTTACAACATGCTGCTCTGCATTCTCCACTCAGATCTTCCTTTCTTTATCAACCACCACACTGTCTACACAATTAATAGGAGCAATAGCTGTGGTCACCAATTGTTATTCTGTGCAACGCAAGACCTGCCCAGAAAACAAAAGAAACGTCAAGAAGGTGCTTGGATATCATGCAAGCTGTGAGGAAGGGTGGAGAAAGGTAGGGGAGACAAAAGATCATGTGTGGTATATGGCAAGAAGCTTTTTATATCATCGGTAACTCTGCCTCCTGGTTATTCCACCTCTCCTCTGTTTTCTCATCTTCCTCTCCTCTTTATCAATCCCTTTACTGGCTCTTCATTACCCAGAAAATTCTGCTCAAAATATTAAAAAAAAAAAAACATATTAGGCAGTCCACAACCTCCACAATCTCTGGAACCCCCAAACGTAATCTCAGATCCTTCCATGACCTTCTTTTTTTTCTCCTCTTGTCTGCTCTCACACAATCTTATCCAAGATTTCTCCCTTGCATCCTCCATCCTCCTTTCAAAAGCAATATAAAAACCTACGCCTTCCAGAATGGCTACAACCTACAATAAACCTGCTATTACTACCATATGAGCAGTGTCTACCCGGTCCTTGTAAATTGTAAGTTCTCCCAGGCAGTGCCCTCTCCCCAACTGTACCGGTCTGTTAATCCATTGGTTCATGTCATTATGCCGTTGCAGTGTTGTGTGAACAGGACATATTCTGTGACAATAGAAACGGACAGAGGAATGATCGCAAGTTGTGAACAGACATTAATATCCACTAATGCCCACTGTAGAAGAAGCTTGCCATATATCATATAGTTTCAAAATCCAAGTCAACTTCAGCTCTCTGGCAGACCACTGGCCCTCGAGTCCCATTTTTTCTGTGCATATAGAGCTAAATAGGAGCATGCATTAGAAACAGCAAATTCCAAATTGTTAATCCTACTTTGAGTGCTGCAGGTTACGGGTGTGGTGGGTCCTGTTCACACCAAGTTTCACTATTTCACAAAGCAAAGGTGAAACTCGGTTCGGGCGGTAGACGGGAAACCAGTCTAAACATTTGATATGTCTGTGTCCTTTTTGATCTTGTGAGTATAATAAAAGCTGATTTGAAAATATCTACTGCGATGCTTTACTATCCTTTGCTCCTTTAATTTGACCATCTATAGGAGAGAAAAATAATTGTGTGGTGTGGGGTGCTATGGACACAGTGATTGGTGCATTTTAAATAGCGACATCTACTAAAGTGGTAGGATTGGCACCTGTTGGAGAGCAGCACGGTTTTAAATTTTAAATAAGGGCATACATTAGAACTGGCGGTTTCAAACCAAGAGGACAGCCCAATGCTTGTTGTTGTTCTGTACCCTTTACCACCAAGTAAGAAAAAGGTGCAATATAGCCATCAGACTGTTTTCCCATTAACATTGTTTTGATTGTAGCAGATAAATCCATGGTAGGTTTCCACATGCCATACCAAAGAAGGGAAGGTCCATAGGTCACGTAACAGCCTCATTGGTTCTATGGTAATGGTAAATGTCATATCTGTAAAGTGGATGAAATATAGCTAAGAGAGTGCTAATATGTACCTATCCAATGCAAGTACTTCCCAAATAGTGGAATATATGGTATTGATGATCACATACTGTAAACTAGTTTCTAGGATTTAGAAGCTCCCATATGGCCACCAGTTCAAGCCTAACATATCATAACAAATGTTACTGTTTCACCCGCTAGCATGGACATATTGGCCTAGTCCATAATGTTACAAGTTCAGCATTCCTTCATGAAATAAGGTTTGTTGACTCAGTTGCATTAACATACACTTTCCCACAATGGCTCTTTGACACTTGCAAGTCTAGTCTGTACCAACTTCCATTGTATTAGGCACATAGTCATGCTGCTCTGAAATTCCACTCATTGTTAAAACTAAAGCACAGGATTTACTCCAGTTCACAGACAGCAAAACCTATTGTTGTATGGAAACTCTCTTCAGATGCGATCTGAAAAGAATCATGTGACCCCCAAAAAGGGATTAGCTTCAGGAAGTCTTCTTCTTAGCTTTTTTTTTCTCTTAACATCCCAAGAGTAAAAAGAAAATAATAAAGTCACACATATCGCTGCACTGATCTTTCTCCAGAAAAGTCCAACTTCCTTTGTGTGAAAACTTTCAGCTTGTAATTTTCTCTTGTTATCCTCCTGATCCGGTGACATTGCAGCAAGTCCTGCTGCTAGAGCAATCCTGTAAAAGACTTGGCCGTGGGTAATTGAAATATCAGCGTCCACCTTAGCACACTGGCTGGAAGCGACACCATTCCTATCCATCTGCTCGTCATCAAGCTGCAAACTTTTTTCATGTTTTTGTCCATCAGATTGACTGCAGACACAGATAGCACATGAATCAAAGCCCATCAATTATTGCATATTTATGGTGAATTAAATAATGGAGTCAATTTGGCTTTAAAGTTTCAGAGATGCTTGCAAATGCTGTTCATATCAATCCCTCTCAAAATATTTCTTGGACTTATTTTAATTTTCGGATAGAACTGCTTTAATTAGTTCCATTCTACCATTAGGCAAATCCCACCTGGCACCAATGGCTACTTAACATTTTGCAACGTGAAATGTAATTCAATTTTTGGAATCATTTTTATCTGGGGATGTCATTTGTTCTGTACAGTCCTATAAAGTCGAGTAGTGTCAGTATGTACCGTCTAATGGTAATTGCTAATTTCTTCCTCCAAATGATATTCAACGCAGTGTGATGCAGTTTATGTGGCAACTTTTTCAAGAATCCATTTACATAACTTTTCATTTGAGACTATTACCTTTCATCAGTAAAAACATTCATCTGTGCGAATAGCACAACATGCTATAAGCAGAGGCCATTATTTTGCCATGTGCTGCACTTTTACAGCAGAAAATATTGGGTGTGAGAGCGCATATGGAAATAGTTCTGGCAATAAGCTTGTAAGGTGAGCACTTATTAGCTCTTAAAATTAGTTTCTCCCCTCAGACAGTGTACCGTACAGTCTGTACCTTCCTGTGTTTTACTTCCCCGCTGCACAATCCAGCAGGTGCTTGGATGTGAAAATGTAAGCATTTATACTAGTTCTTTATATATCTTTTGCTGGTGAAGCAGGAGGAGGGGGAATCATCATATATTCTGGAACTGAAACACATAATTTTAAAGAAAATCCTTGTTTTCCTGCATACAAATAGTAAGCTAGAGGAATAAAAAATAGTGGGATTAATACACCCAAAGTAAGGGGCAGACTGGGAACTTAAAATGGCCCTGGAAAAAATACAAGTGGCCACGTTTTGTAATTGGGTCCAAATTGATGGAAGGCAGAGCCAGCAATACCCTATTGTGCACATTATATCACCCCAAAAACCAAATACCACAGTCCATCCCAAAATACTGCCAGCAGCACAAAATAAATACCCAAAAACTTCCAATGGCCGGCTGTGAGGAGGGCTCAGATGTCCCCCTAGGCCTATGGTTAATCCGCCCTTGAATGCAACCAACAGATCATTGACTACTCTTTCCTGTAATAGATAGTTTAGGAATCATTATTGTTTCACTTAATTTAACCTATAATTCCCCATGGGCATTTGGAAATTGCTTAAAGAAATTTACCCTATGCAAGTATATACAAAATATGTTGTGACCCTCCATAACAATCTGTTGGCAATCCCACATTATGTGACAACCACTGGGACCACCCATCAAATTGCTGATTCACATAACCGGGCTCATATTGGGAAACATGGGCCATGGCCCACCGAATATCGTGGGCTGACCACAGCTCCCCTGACCTGAACAGACTGCATCATTATGTGAGTACAGTGCAATAGACTCTCAATCAGATAGGAACTGACTGTATCATAAATCACTATGCTCCATGGGCATTTGGAGATTGTTCAAAGGAATTTACCATATACGAAGCATATACAAAAAGATTTTGTGACCCTCCATTACAATATGTTGGCAATCCTACATTATGTGACAACCATTGGGACCGCATATCAAATTGTTGTCCACAGTAGTGATGTTTTAACCATAGGGACCATAGGGACATCACCACAGCAAGGTGAGTGTGGGGTCCTAATGAAATTACCTCTGCTTTCAGCAAAATAGGGTCAGATGCACTTCTCTATTATATCAGTCATTAAGAGCTGCTTCACATGACCGGGCTCAGATCGGGAAACATGGGCTATGGGATGGCTGAATCTCCCAGACCAACCACTGCTCCCCTGACCTGAACAGACTGCATCATTATGTGAGTACAGTACAATAAATCACTATGATGCAGTCAGTTGATCTGGGAGATGTGGCCAACATACATGTCTCGTAAAATGACCTTATCATAGTAGATTTCAGGTTAAATCTACTATGGTGATTAGCTGATTCCCTACAAACATCTGATTTTGTCACTATTAGCTAACTTTTTACCTTAAGTGCCCAATGCCAGTGCCAGAGAAATGCAGTACTATATGACAGTGATGAGCAATAGTGATGAGACATAGTGATGAGCAAATTTGATTTGCACTATATATAAGTACTATATAAGATATAGATGGTTGAAGACTGACAGACAGGATTTTTTAACGAATGACTTATCCTCTGGATAGGTATCTGATCGATGGGGGACTGACACCCAGGAACCCTGCCGATCAGCAGGAGGATAGGTCATCAGTTAAAAAAAAACCCAGAAAAGCCCTTTAAGCAAATAAAATTCCGACTCCTAAGCCGACTGAAAACACAGCATATTTATTGGTGCCCATATGTTCCCTTTATATGTAACAATTAGTGATGAGCAAATTTGATTTTGCTGCTTTGCCGAATTTCACAAAGAAATTCAATTTGTGGGTGAATGACTTCATCACAAACCACATTCCTTTGTATGTAATGGGCGCAATGAGGAGGAACGGTGATTGCGCCACCCCCCCACCATTGAACCCCTCAATGCCGTGTTCATCACTGATCATCTGAGATTAAAATTAAGGCCTTTCAGAGGTTAATCTGGTTAATAAAATTTATAAAGGGAGTATGTTTTTTTTTGGCATTTCAGGAAAGATAGATTCATTACCACGAAGCGAGAGGAAGTTTGGCTTTGCAGCCATTCAAATTTTTCATTAAATTCGGATGGAAGTCAATTAATTTGGCTTTGATTCGCTCAACACTAGTAACAATCATTGAGAATGTAGGAATGAACGGTCAGTAATATGATCATTCATCACCACACAGACAAAGACGTGATCACCTGAGAAACGAACAGTTGCTCATTAGTTGGGTATTTGGCGTCATATTTACATGGGGTAATCAATGACTGGGTGTCCATGTGCCCTAGTTATAAAAAAAACCCTTTAAGTCACAATCAGTAAAGAGACTCACGACCTCTAGTGCTGGTGACATGTCCTCTCTAATACCTATGATGCATTACATACATTTTATTAGTTTTCTACAGATCACAATTAGGCTTCTACATTGTGAGTTGTCAGAATTATACTTGTGAACAGTATCGGCCTCGCTATGCCTTTTCATGAAATGTTTGCGATGAATGCATACTTCACAGTGGCACATTGTTTGGTTAAGACTCCACAATTGAGAATTACAAGTGACAGCCAGAAGTGAATTAAAAGCAAGGGAATGTTTACCAAGTTCAACGTAAATGATTGTCATATTGAAACAAAAATGATTGATATTTTTAAAACTAATATTTTCATGCGCCGGTTTCATTACTCATACAAACATTTCCAACTAATTATTTCCTGCAGTGCCAAAATCAGTGTATAATAAACGTATAGATATCTAACAACTAGGAGAGACTGGGATATTAACTGTATTAACCGCATTTAACATTTTTCTTCAAGGTAAAAGGAAGAGTTCTTTGATCAAAGCTCAATTAAGGGTAATTTATGAGAGCAGGGTATTATTTTGTATTAATGCCCCTTTTTAATAATGGCACTTGGTACAAGTTACATTCAATGGTAAGAATTAGTTAAGAGTGGAGGTTTTTATTTATCATTATAATGAGGCGTAACTTTCATGTCTTTTTATTGAAGCAACAGGAACACAATCCTGAAGAAAGAAAGTGTATTGTATTGTATGTGTGATATGCGAGAATGTACAAAATTTTAGATAAACAGAAAGCTGGATAATAGATAGATAGATAGATAGATAGGTGAAAATTTGTTTACCGAAATTTTTCTTTCCTTGAGTCCAAAGGCAGCACAACACAATGGGTTAATGTTTCCCTCCTCCCAGCTAGAACAGAAGAAAATGATTAGTAAATCAGACTAATTAACCTCCCTATAAAGGAGTGCACACCCACAGGATAGATGTGTTTTTTTCTTCTGTCTAGGACAAGTAAGCTCACACATACAGAGGCTCCTGCTGCTGTGAAGTCCAGTATGGTTGAGTGCACACCCACAGGATAGATGTGTTTTTTATCAAGCAATAACTTTTACAGGGAGGGATGTTTGTGCTGCCTTTGGACTCAAGGAAAGAAAAATTTCGGTAAGCAAATTTTCACCTTTCCTTATCGTCCTTCAGGCAGCACAACACAATGGGAATTGACAAGCAGTAATAAGCCGGGGGGGGGGTCCAAAAATGCAGCCTAATAATCACTTGTCTGTCAAAGGCTGAATTGCAAGAACCGATACCTCAACTTAATTATTTTGTAAAGATGCATGGAGACGACCATGTAGAGGCTCTTCATATTAGATCTAATGCTTTTTTTTTTTTCTCTCTCTCTCTCTCTCTGCCCAAGTGACTAAGTGGACAGGGTTGAGGGTGTTGTAACTCCATCCGGTAACTGGAGTACTTGAAATCTAGAAGAAGTATTCTTAATCCAAGCAGAATAGGCTTGTTGGATTTTTATGCTTCTCTATAAGCTGTTGGTCAGCCAACCTGAAGCACCCTGGATCTCCAATGAACAGTAGATGAAGCTTGTCTTGTTCAGCTGATTCAGGATTCTGAAAGATGAATTTCTTAACGTACATTCATGTTAGATGAGAGATCTAGAAGGATCTAGAGCAACAACCTTAAAGGAGAGTCTTCTTGATGAACTTTCAGATATGGCCCTTGTAATTCTATCATCTTCTTGGCTGATGAAATTGCCAACAGAAATAAACCTCCCAAATACGAACCTTAGAGATGCTTCTGTGAGAGGTTTAACCAGGGTGTAAAGAACAACCTGATTCCAGGCTGGAATTGGAGGCTTAACAAAAATGTTAAATTGAAGAAAAAGCATGAATGCCCAAAGGCATAAGTGGCAGCCCTGAAATGCAACCTAAAGTGGAAAAGGAAGCAAAGTTTTCCACCACCACATCAGTCCTGAACCAAAAATTCTAGGCTGTGAACTGAACATGTTTGGTGCGGAAGCTGCAGGCCTGCTTGATCGAGAAGAACTGGCTGGACTGTATGTTCAATAATTTCCTCTGGCAAATTGTACCAGTGAGGGATCAAGCCCTCCAGGCTAGATGAGCACTACGGCTATGGCCGAAACTCACATCCCACTTCCCTGAACACTCAGGATACGAGGGTAATAGAGGAAAATTTGATTGAACAATTCCTGTAAGACAGGCCATCTATTCTTCTGATGGATCCACCTGATTTAGGAGCAGGAATATTGAGCTTAGTATTGGAGACTGACCCCATTGCCTCTAAATGGGATACCCCATCTACATATGATGTGATAAAGATAGCGTTGCTGAGACTTTAACTGAGACCTACTTACTGTAACTGCTCCGCCTGAACTCTCAGAATACCTTGAACGGGGAAGAGTACTTCCCGACCAGTGTTATTGGAACAGCCAGAAAAAAACAACTTGTTCAGTATACTCCAGACCAAGCCATCCAGACAGGATTTCTCAAGATTCCGGCTTGACTACCACAAGATGAACAAGGCTTGATAAACCTTGGTTCTTCCTGAACAAAGCTGGTTAGCAATGTAGAATAATGGCCAGAGCTTCTATCAAAGAGGTCAGGGAAGTATACATTTGTGGACCGAGAGGCTTCTGGGCTGCTCTGATAGCAATCTTGACCAGCCACAGGAGTAGCGGATGCACAGGAGACTATTAAAATATTGCTGTGGGCGACAGGCTGCCTGGCCTGCTTCCGTTATTCCCCGTTACTCCACTGGCCCTTGGTGATGGGACCTTAAGCATCACATACACCTCTATTTCTGGATCTGCTCCAGTGAGAGCTAAGCAACCAGTTCCTAGAGTCTACCTGGAATCTAAGGGCTGAGTTAGTGCCACAACTTTAGTAAGAACACCAGGCGATGAAAAATCTGGTGAGAGCTGGCAATGGGTAGCAGTAATGTGATATAAGTGAATATGGAATCTAAGCCATAAAAACGACCTGCTGGTGCATATTGATAAGAAACAGCAAATCAATCATAACTTCTTCCGAGAAGGTAAAAGATTAGGCATGTCAGGTCTAACCTCCATCATACCGTTGGTCTTGGCGGTGCAAACCCTCTTGAAAACACCCAGAATTCCCTGGGATAGAGGTCAAGATCTTACTATTAAGACATGAAAGAGCCATAATATAAGGCTCATGAAAGGTCGAATTATTTGCCTTGGGGGCAATTTCCACTAAAGATAATAACCTGGATACAAGATTTTATCCAGGAGACTGACGAATACTACATTTTGATGTCTCTCTGTTCCATTCTAGTGCTTGGAGAGCCTGAAACATAGAAATACTCTTCTATCCATCCCTCAGAGCCCCTCTAGGAGGTCTTGGAATAAAAATGACAACACGAAACAAGCCTAGGAGGAGTATTGTGGAGAAAACCCTCTGCAACATTAGAATTAATTTAACGAGGAAAAAAATGGCGCTAACAGAATGTCCGTATCCACAGAGTATCCAAGGGAACCACATGAGTAGGAGGTACAATAGGGTCCATACACACGAAAAAAAATTTTTACCGAACGTCACGCAATTGTAGATTAAACCGGAGACATTAATAAATGGAACTGAGAGACACCAAAAGACACAGGTGATGACCACCTCTGTCCTAATTCACGGAAGAATGTAGTCCCACCATTCCATATTGCAGACAAACCTGGGCATTATAAGGCAGGACTTAAGCACTTAACTAGACTCCACTGACCGGCGGCAGCATATGCTGTAGACAGTGCACTGTCCAGCAGCAGCATGCACACTAGAACGTGGATTGAAAGGCGGCAGCATGTACACTAAACCGTGGACTGACCGGCGGCAGCGCTTACACTAGACTCCAATGACTGGCGGCAACAAATGCAGTGGTAGACCACGGAGTGGCTGGCGGCAGCATGAACGCGCTGGGCCGCAGAGTGGCCGGCAGCTGCATACATGCTAGGCCGCAGGGTGGCCGGCGGCAGCACACACGCTGGGCCGCAGAGTGGCCGGCGGCAGCATACACGTTAGGCTGCGGACTGGCCGACGGCAGCACACACGCTAGGCTGCAGGGTGGCCGGCGGCAGCAAACACGCTGGGCCGCAGGGTGGCCGGCGACAGCACACACACTAGGCCACGGACTGGCCGGCGGCAGCACATATGCTGGGCAGCGGACTAGCCAGCGGCAGCATGCACGCTAGACCGCGGACTGGCCAGCGTCACACTCCTGCCAAACGTCCACAAAAGAAGCTCCGCCATGAAGGATCCACAGAAACCTTATGGTCAAGAGACAGAGTCCATATCCAGATGAAATGAGGCAGGAGAAAAGGAGCTGTAGAAAAGCGAGGACTTATAGAAATGTGAGCAACAGCTTCTGACCGCTGAGAAGTAAATTCTTCCACAACCTCTGCACCACACAATGGTGCAGACATTTCCTATATTGTCCACAGTTGGTGCAGACATCTTCAAGATTCATGGATTACTCTGCAGAGTTCTGTATTTGTAACATATCATTCCGCTCACACATACAGTCACAAAAGAGCCGCTCCAGGACACAGGATCCTTAAGCTTCTGTGATTACGCTGCTGCAGTAAATCTCATACTATAGAGATCACAGATGTAGCAGAGCTAAAAATGACACTGATGGCACAGAAAAAAACATAATTGAAACACATTGTGCCATATATTAAAATGTTTAAATATCAAGTTTAACCCAGCTGCATTGTATACTTACTCAAAATGGCTCCAGAGATGGAGACACTGCTGCAGGTATGAAGGTAACAACAGTGCTTGCACTTCTAACAGGGAACTCACCCTGCATACCTTAGTAGTTTGCAGGAACCTCCGCTGCATATGTGAACTTACCAGGACACTCCAGGATAGATCTCAGCTCAATCATCCCATGGAACGCCCGATGGGGAAATTAAATCTGGAGACCACTTCCAGAATAGTCATGAATGCAGTTAATTCCTGGAGACCACCTCCAGCTCTATAACCTGCATACAATACTGGACACTACTTCCAGATCAGACATGTAAGGCTACTTTCACACTAGCGTTTTTAAATTCCGGTATTGAGTTCCGTCATAGGGGCTCAATACCGGAAAAAAACGCTTCAGTTTTGTCCCCATTCATTGTCAATGGGGACAAAACTGAACTGAAGGCAACGGAATGCTCCTGAAAGCATTCCGTTCCGTCTTCAGACCAGAGAACAAACCGCAGCATGCTGCGGTTTGCTCTCCGGTCCAGGCATCCGCACCAAGACGGATCCGGAATGACCCCCAATGCAAGTCAATGGGGACGGATCCGTTTGGTGTGACACACCAGTAATCCGGATCTGTCCTCCATTGACTTGCAATGGGGGGTCATTCCGGATCCGGCTACAGAGATACATACAGACAGACATACATACATACACACACATACACACACATACTCACATACTCCAGCCAGGGACGCCAGCAGCATGTCTTCACGTGCCTCCTGCGCGCAGCTATGACGTTTCCCCACTGCACCCAGCAGAGGGCGCTGTGGGGAATCGTCATCACTGCAGCACAAAACAAAGGGGTTAATGTCTTGCTACTCCCGTCTAGGACAGAAAATAATCATTAGTAAATCAGACTAATTGACCCCCCTATAAAGGTGTGCACACCCACTAGGTAGATCTGTTTTATTACCAAGCAATATCTTTTTCAAGGAGGGATACTTGTGTTGCCTTTGGACTCAAGGAAAGATACATTTCGGTAAGCAAATTTAGACATTCCTTATCGTCCTTCAAGCAGCACAACACAAACACTAAGGCGAGATTACAGCCTTAGGCCCCATTCACACGACCGTATGAATGGGGCCGTATCTATCTACAAAAATGCGGTAATAGATGCGGCCCCATTCACCTCTATGGGGCCAGAGCCGCGGCATGGAGCTTGCTCCGTGCCGCGGCTCTTTTGAAGCATGTCCTATACTTGTCCATTCGCATGGACAAGTATAGGCATTTTCAATGGGGCCGCACGGCGTGTGTTCTGAGCGCAGCGGGACACACGCCGGGCGGCCCCCGTATATTTGCAGGTCCGCAGTAATGCGGGCCCGCAAATATACGGTCGTGTGAATGGGGCCTTAGTGGACAGAGTTGAGTGTGTTGTAACTTCACCTGGTAACTGGAGTACTTGAAATCTAGTAACATAGTAACATAGTTTGTAAGGCCGAAAAAAGACATCTGTCCATCCAGTTCAGCCTGTTTTCCTACAAGTTGATCCAGAGGAAGGCAAAAAAACCCCTGTGAGGTAGAAGCCAATTTTCCTCACTTTAGGGGAAAAAATTCCTTCCCGACTCCAATCAGGCAATCAGAATAACTCCCTGGATCAACGACCCCTCTCTAGTAACTATAACCTGTAATATTATTACCCTCCAGAAATAAATCCAGGCCCTTCTTGAACTCTTTTAGTGAATTTACCATCACCACCTCCTCAGACAGAGAGTTCCACAGTCTCACTGCTCTTACCGTAAAGAATCCTCTTCTATGTTTATGTACAAACCTTCTTTCCTCCAGACGCAGAGGATGTCCCCTCGTCACAGTCACAGTCCTAGGGATAAATAGATGATGGGAGAGATCTCTGTACTGACCCCTGATATATTTATACATAGTTATTAGATCATCCCTCAGTTGTCTTTTTTCTAAAGTGAATAACCCTAATTTTGATAATCTTTCTGGGTACTGTAGTCCACCCATTCCAGTTACTTTAGTTGCCCTCCTCTGAACCCTCTCCAGCTCTGCTATGTCTGCCTTGTTCACAGGAGCCCAGAACTGTACACAGTACTCCATGTGTGGTCTGACTAGTGATTTGTAAAGTGGCAGGACTATGTTCTCATCATGGGCATCTATGCCCCTTTTGATGCAACCCATTATCTTATTGGCCTTGGCAGCAGCTGCCTGGCACTGGCTTCTACAGCTTAGTTTGCTGTTCACTAAAATTCCTAGGTCCTTTTCCATGTCAGAGTTACCCAATGCTTTACCATTTAGTATGTACTGGTGACTTGCATTATTCCTTCCCATATGCATAACCTTACATTTGTCAGTGTTAAACCTCATCTGCCACTTTTCTGACCAAGCCTCCAGTCTATCCAGATCCTGCTGTAGCAGTGCACTGTCCTCCTCTGTGTTAATTACTTTACACAGTTTAGTGTCATCTGCAAAAATTGCTATTTTACTATGCAAACCTTCTACAATATCATTAATAAATATATTGAAGAGAATAGGACCCAATACAGACCACTGTGGTACCCCACTAGTGACAGTGACCCAATCTGAGTATCTACCGTTAATAACCACCCTCTGTTTTCTATCACTGAGCCAGTTACTTACCCACATACAGACATTTTCTCCCAGGCCAAGCAGTATTCTTAAAGAGGACCTTTCACCACTCCTGACATGCCTATTTTAATAGCTTCATGCATTCCCTATGTAATAACAATTCTGGAACATCTATTCTTATGTCTCTGTATTGTGCCATTCCTTTATTATTTGCACTAGAAGTTGTGAATGAATTGCTATTTGCCTTCAGTAAGGGAACAGAGGGGAGGTAACCAGTTGGGGGTGTGTACCTGCACAGTCTGACTCTATCCAATCAGTGCTGCCATGTTCAGACTGTGCAGATACACACCCCCAACTTGTTACCTCCCCTCTGTTCCTTTACTGAAGGCAAATAGCAATTCACATATAACTTCTAGTGCAAATAATAAAGGAATGGCACAACATAGAGCCATAAGAATAGATGCTCCAGAATTGTTGTTACATGGAGAATGCATGAAGCTATTAAAACAGTAGTGTCATGAATGGTGAAAGGTCCTCTTTAATCCGGCAGTGTAGGCTTGCTGGCTTTTATACTTCTCTATAAACAGCTGGTCAGCCAACCTGAAGAACACTGGTTCTCCAATGACCAGTAAATGAAACTTGTCTTATTCAGCTGATTGAGGATTCTGATGAATTTCTTAACTTACATTCATGTCAGATGAGAGCTTTAGTAGGATATAGGGCATCAACCTTAAAATCAAGTCTTCTTGATGTACTTTCAGATATGGCACTTGCAAAGTCTGACACCTTCTTGGCTGATGCAATTGCTAATAGAAAAGAACCTTCCAGGATACAAACCTTAGTGGTGCTTCTGTAAGAGGTTCAACCAGGGTCTTGAGGAGAACCTGATCCCAGGCTGGAATAGGAGGCTTAACGATTTATTTAAATTGAATAAAGAAAGTTAAAAAATGCATGAAGGCATCTATGCAAGCAGTGGCAGCCGTAAAAATGTAACCTAAACTACAAACCTTCCTGTAAAAAAACAAAGCAAAATTTCAGACAGGTGAGGATTCTGCAAAGTTTCCACCACATCTTACAAGCCCTTCCTCAGTCCTGAACCGTTAGATTCCAGGCTGCGAACTGAAACATCTCTGGTGTTGATGCTGTAGGCCTGCTTGAACGAGAAGATCTGGCTGGTCTGTATGATCAATAATTTCCTCTGGAAAGTTGTAATCAATGAGGGATCATGCCCTCCTGGCCAGATGAGCACTGTTGCTATGGCTGAGACTCTCGTCTCCTTTTCCTGAGCACTCAGGATATGAGGGGAAATGGAGGAAAATTTAGATCAAAAATTCCTTCCGAACTGTAAGACAGGCCATCTATTCTTTCTGGTGGATCCACTTGATTCAGGGAGCAGAACTTCTTGAGCTTTGTATTGGAGCCTCTCCCTATTGCATCTAAATGGGGGTACTCCATGTGCATACAACCTGTTAAAGATACAGTCGCTGAGACTTCAACTGTGACCTACTTAACAGATCCGCCTGAACATTCAGAATACCTTGAATGTGGATGGCCATCTACGGGTTGACATTCCACTGCCCAAGTCATATTATGACTGCATTGACTGTACCGTGGATCACAGCAAGTCCTGTGCCAATTGTTGGTATAGCACATGGTGGAGATATTACCTGTTTGCTCCACCACTGACTAATTCTTGAGCCAGCCCTAATGAAGAGCTAGATATAATGCTCCCAGGTCTCTGATACTGGATACAGATACCACTCTTGGAGAGACCACCTCCCCTGAACTCAAAGAATGTGGAAGTGTACTTCCTGACCAGAATTATTAGAATGGCCAGAAAATCTACTTTGTTCAGTATTTTTTGGACGAAGCCATCAAGACAGGAGTTTCTGGTTTGATTACCATGAGACGAACCAGACTTAACATTGGTTTCTTCCTGAAACAAAGCTGGTTTGCAACGTGGACAAATGCCCATGTTACAGCTTCTATCAAAGAGGTCAGAAAAGTATATATTTGTAGTCAGAGAGGCTGCTGGCAGTTGTACAGAAGTAATGGGCGGGGCTTGCACAGAAGATGGTGGGGGAACCCTACTCAAATATTTGAATGCATTGAGTTAGTTAACCTCTTGTGCCATCTTTACTTAACATATTACCCACCAAGTTTAGCTCAGCTGCACCTGTATACTTCTACTCCAAAATGGCTCCTGAGATGGAGACACTGCTGCAGGCCTGAAGGTAATACCAGTGCTTGTAATGACCAAAGCAGCATTTCTCACAGGGATACACCCCGAATATACATTAACAGTTTGCAGGGAACCCCCGCTGCATATGAGAAACTCACCAGGACACTCCAGGATAAATCTCAGCTCAATCATCCCATGGAAGAGCCAATGGGGAAAATAAACCCTGAAAACGACTTTCCAGATCAGTCATGTCATGCAGTTAATTCTAGAGCCTACCTCCAGCACTATAACCTGCATATAACTCTGGACACACTTCCAGATCAGTCATGTCATGCAGTTAATCCTGGAGCTCACCTCCATATCTATAACCTGCAGATAACCAGGGGCGGACTGGAAACTTAATGTGGCCCTGGAAAAAAATACCAGAAGTGGCCCCTTTTTATAGTCAGGTCCAAATTGATGGAAGGCAGAGCCAGCAATACCATATTGTGGCACATTATACCACCCCAACAGAGCCAAATACCACAGTCAATCATAAAATACTGCCAGCAGCACAAAATATATCCCCAAAATCCCCAAAACCTGTAAGGTCTATGGCCAATCCGCCCCTGCAGCTAACTCTGGAAACTACTCCAGATCAGACATCAAAAGAATGCCAAGAGTGTGCAAAGCAGTAATCAA
>ONZH01029612.1:0-11592 GCA_900303285.1 Rhinella marina | reverse complement strand
TTGCCTCCTCTTTTTAATTCTTCTCATCATAAATTTAGATGTCTTATTCCCATGCGCAAAAAATTTATGTTGAGATGATAGGAAATATTTAGCTGAGGTAGCGTTAAGCAGATTTTTAAGCTCTGTCCGGAGTTTGCTAAGGGCATTTTGATGGGAGATAGCAAGGGAGCGTTTATGGAGTGACTCAAGGTTGTGAATTTGGGATAATAGAGCCTCAAGTTTGGCTTTTGCCTCTTTTTTCCTAAAAGCACCTAGGCTAATGAAATGACCTCTAATAAAAGGCTTGTGGGCATCCCACAGCACTTGTGGGGAAATCTCAGGGGAGTTATTTAGAGAAAAATATTCTGACAAAAGAGTGGCAATACGTGACCTGTTGCCCTCCCCAGCTATCAAAGTCTCGTTGGCACCTCCACCTTGGCATCTTACCCCCTCTGGAAGCAGGAGAAAACGTGGCAAATACCGGAGCGTGGTCCGAGAGGGTCATACTTCCTATCCTCGCATTCTGGCAATTCCTCAGATGATCCTTGGAGACAAGTATATAGTCCAGTCTACCATAAGAGTTGGAGGCTGCGGAAAACAAAGAATAGTCAATCTCGTCCGGTTGTAAACATCGCCAAACATCTATCAGCCCTAGATCTTCCAATTTTAACTTAAGAAATCGTAGAGCCCTAATGGCCGTGCGTCCAGAGGAGGCATCTCGCAGAGGGTCCATAACTAAATTTAGGTCACCTCCCACAACAATCACACCATCTCCAAAAAGAGTGAAGGACTTCCAAAACATGTGCAATCCACTTCACTTGCTCGTGATTAGGGGCGTAGAAGTTAGCAAAAGTATAGAGCTGGGCACCAATCATCCCCTTAACAATGATATAGCGGCCTTCCTCATCGTGGAGCTGATCAGTCAGTGTAAAAGGGAAACCACGTTTGAAACCTATACTGACCCCCCTGGACGCTGGACCATCGGCACCACAATGAAACCACGTAGGAAAATTAGAGAAAGTGAGATTTGGATATCTGTCTTTTTTGAAATGTGTTTCCTGCAACAGTACAACTGAACATTTTTCCTTTTTAAGATTGAGAAAATCTGGCATCTCTTGGCTGGGGATCTCAAACCCTTCACATTATAAGACACAATGTTTAAGTCCGCCATATTGGGCGAAAAGAAAGAGGGGCTGTCTCCAACGAGGGCCTCAAGGCATCCCCCAGGTCCAAACCATAGCCCTTCCTTAAAGTGTTATACATAATGTGACATCTGTTCACTGTGACATAAAATAACAGAAAACATAAGAATAATAAAAAAACAAGGATGGCTAAATTGTGTAACCTATGATAAGTATCAACAGACTGTCTTCCCCCTGTCCCCCAAAAAAGAAAGAAAGTTGAAGGAGGCAAAGGGAAGAACAGTACACCAAAAAGGGGGTAAGAAAGGACATACAATCCATTTAAACTACCCCAATCTTTTTTTTTTTTTAACATAACTCTTGGTGTTTCAAAAAGAAGCCTTGGAGGCCCAAACAACACCTGCACCTAGATCTCAGAGACACAAAAGAAGAAGAGAAGGGAAAGTACAGGCCAAGGGAGGCTAAAGTAGGAAGACAGAGCAGAAGCAAGATACAGAGGTTATAGACCCAGAAGAAGAGGTGAGTTATGTTACTAATTTTTAAACCGGAGGAACAGAATAGCATCCAGATATGGGAATGAGTTAAACAGGACCACTAACTCGTTCAGTCTGCCATACGACCCTCCTGTCAGTAGGCCAAATACTGAAAGGCCAACAGTAAGGTCAGGCATAAGGGCAAATAATATAGTAAGAGAGCACAGAATAAGAGTAAAGATGGAGGAGTCAAGGAAGACTCAAGAAATTAGAAACAGAGAGGCGAAGAAAGCAGGATAGAGATCCACAGAGAGTTATTGAGGTGCACCGGGCATTAACTGCAGAGTCTTATGTTATGATCAGGCGTTTGACCAGGAGATCCTTTTCGGGGTAAGTCCTCCAATGCGTCTTTTGTTTCTTTGGTGCTTTGGAGTAGACACCCTCTCCAAGGGTAAGGATTTGGGAAGCTCTGGTAATGGAGTAAGATCTCTAACGGTGTCCCAGCAGTCAATGTCTAGTGGAGCGATATCCATGGTGGAGTACGCTGCTTGCAGGTCCTCGGATGAAGAAATGTTGATGCGTTTCCCAGCGTATGAAAAGCTAATGCCGAAGAGGAAAGACCATCTGTACGTGATTTTCTTGCTCCGTAGTAGATCAGTGAGGGGTTTCAAGGTTCTGCGTTTCTGCAAAGTAGAGGCAGAGATATCTTGAAAAATCGCCACCTGACCACCCTCAGAGGTAATATTTGGGTCTGCTTTCACTGCATTTAAGATCTGCTCCTTGTCATGAAATTTCAGAAACATACATATAATGTCTGTCGGGGGGTCTGTTTCCTTCGGGCGAGGTCGGAGAGCACGGTGGGCCCGTTCAATGACCACCTCTGCTCCCATCTCATCTCCCACCAAGGGGGTTAAGATATGCCACACAACAGCTGGGACATCCTCTGGCAGATTGGTCTCCGGTACTCCCCTAAAACGCAGATTGTTCCTTCTGCTGCAGTTTTCTTGGTCTTCCAAGGCTGTGTAGACCGAGTTAAGGTGTAGTTGGTAGGCCGCAAGGCGCTGCGAGACCGCGTTCCCATGCTCCACTATC
The DNA here is from genome assembly GCA_900303285.1 of Rhinella marina. NCBI lineage: Eukaryota > Metazoa > Chordata > Amphibia > Anura > Bufonidae > Rhinella > Rhinella marina. The sequence continues at coordinate 8,906 of ONZH01029612.1, read as the reverse complement.
ACCGCCTGGGCCATTTCTAGCGCTTCCACTCTATGCCCCACTTGCCTTATCTCCTGGGTAAGGGCTGCAATCTCATGCGTGAGCGGGCCGATGGCTTCTTCCAAAGCTTGTCGGATAAATCGTCTAGAGACAGGTAAGCCTCGCTGTTCCTGGAGTTGTTCTCCGTCACTCTCTGCCTCAGAGCCGCCGTCTACTGGGCATTCCTCCTCATCACCTGGACCCGGCGCCATCTTGGGTTCTCTGGTGGCCTACGCTGTGGGTGTTTTTTTAAGAAATTTAGCCATACCGCCCGCTGTGGAAGAGGGTTTAACAGCTGCTGGGTGCTCACCAGGCTTTGCTCCACCGATTTCAACCATTTTCACGCCAAGGTGCTAGAGTAAGCTAAGATTAGGGCAGTGAATACATGGAGCTCAGGAAAAAGCCGCCATTCAGCTCCGGCGCTGGCTCCGCCCCCCCCAGAAAATACGTTCTTTTGCTCTCGGTGATACAAATCCATTTCATACAGCAAAGTGGAACAATTCTGTGAGTTACAGTCCAGCACCTCAGTCTGCACAGACCACAATCCGTTGTTTCTGTGTAAATGATCTATACTGCACGTCACGTAAAAAAATATGTTTTTTTGCTCTCAGTGATACAAATCCATTTCATAAAATCCTTTCTTTCTCTTTAACTGATCTATACTAAACGTCACTTTTAAAAATACGTCTTTTTCCTCTCTTTCTATCTCTCCAAACTATTTTTCCGGATTGGTGACGTATACGGTATTAAACTGAGAAGAATACATACAACACATGCCCCACTTGATCAATTTCATAGTTGACAACCGTACCTAAATTGACAGCCACAGCCATACAGGGCCACGGTAAATTTTTCCTGTGCTCTACCTGCTACCGTCGTGTAGCTCGGTCAATGTGTAGTCACAGCCATACAGGGCCACGCTGAATTTTTCCTATGCTCTACCTGCTACCGTCGTGTAGCTCGGTCAATGTGTAGTCACAGCCATACAGGGCGACGCTAAATTTTTTATGTGCTCTACCTGCTACCGTCACTCTGACCGAGTCTAACCCTGGGGCCGCTCATGTACTGCCCACTTGGAGGATTGCGGGGCCTACCTCGGACACAGTTTCTCATACTTACTATGCCTCTTCCTCCAACCCCTCCTCCTCCTTCGAATTACCATCTGTGCTTCACCTCCTGCTACCTCAGTCTAACTCGTTCACTCTGTTGTCACCGCCATGCTGCGTCAGGCTAAATTTTTGGGTGGCTCACCTGCTACCTCATCTAACTTGGTCACTTGTTGGTGTTACCGCCATGCTGTGTCAGGCTTATGCCTGCATCTTGTGGCTGGGGATAGGAGAGCAGTGCCAGCATGGGCATGGGTGATGGACCTTTGTTGCACCTAGTTGGGTGCTTCCCTAACATGTGATGGGCATGTGCCTCGCCTTTCTTGGTCTGGGTGAGCACAATTGCCATGAGGGTAACCATCAGGCTGTTGCAGGAGAATTTGGGGTAATGGTGGGATTAGGCAGCCTCAGAGGCATCCATGCATGCTGCCCCTGCTGTTTCCTGTCCATTTCTGTGGTGTTTCCATCATTTTCTGATGTTTCCAGGTTTTCACCCAGCCTTCCCTAGGCAGAGCCTTGGTCCCCTGCAAAAAATGCTCGAGTCTCCCATTGACTTCAATGGGGTTCGTTACTCGAAACGAGCACCCGAGCATCCGGAAAGGTTTGTCTCGAATAACGAGCACCCGAGCATTTTAGTGCTCGCTCATCTCTAATCCTATGTAGTCAGTTGGCTGCTGCCTATCTCCGTCATCGTCCATCCTCTCGCATGTCTGACCTGGGGCCCCTCAGCGCTAACGTACCACTGCCACGGCTGCTGTGGGGGGTTAGGAGCAGTACCAGCTCCATCAGCAGCAACTTGAGTCTGGAGTCGCTGATGAGCAGCTTTCTTCACCCGCCAAGTGCGGAAAGTACTCAGCAGCAGCAGGTAGACCAGGAGCAGACCCTGAACCAGCAGGTGGTGGCCTACTTGGACAGCACCCTGCCACCCCACATTGCTGGACTACTGGGCAGCCAAACTGGATTTGTGGCCGCAACTGGCCGAGTTTGCACTGGAGAAGCTGTCCTGCCCGGCTAGTAGTGTGGCATCAGAGCGGGTGTTCAGTGCAGCGGGGGCCATAGTTACCCCAAGGAGAACTCACCTGTCCTTCCAAAATGTGGAAAGACTCACCTTTGTCAAGATGAATCAGGCGTGGATCAACCAGGATTTCCACCCACCAACGCCTGATGCATCAGATTAGATCAGCCATGATGCGTCACCCAAACCTTGACAAATGAGACTGTATTCTTCAGGCTACCTGCCTCAGCCACACTTATGATGCTGCCACCCGCCGGATGCCACACATCTACCAGCTGCTCCTTCTACCAACCACATCTTTACCAGTGACTGGTATTGCTACCCACCTCTCCACTCCACACCTATCCTTCTGATGCTGCTGCCGTATCATAAGGTCTCCTCATGTGGTTACTGCTGTCACCTCCAGGCTATGTCACCATGCCACTCTGCGGCCTGATGCTGCTGCCGCCTCCACACGCTGTGTCCTAGCTGCTGCTAGGTCCAAATTATGTAATTGTGCCACTCTGTGGCCTACTCATCCTGCTGCCGCCGCCTCCACACGCTGTGTCCTAGCTGCCGTTACCTCCAAATTATGTCATTGTGCCACTCTACGGTATGCTGCTGCTGCCTCCACACGCTGTGTCCTAGCTGCCACTAGGTCCAAATTATGTACTTGTGCCACTCTCTGGGATGCTGTTGCTGCTACCGCCTCCACACGCTGTCTTCTAGCTGCCGCTAGGTCCAAATTATGTAATTGTGCCACTCTACGGTATGCTGCTTCTGCTGCCTCCACACGCTGTGTCCTAGCTGCCACGACATCCAAATTATGTAATTGTGCCACTCTGTGGCCTACTCATGCTGCTACCACTTCCAGGGCCTCTCTTTGCACCACTCTTTGGCCTACTCATGCTGTTGCCACTTCCAGGGTCTGTCATTCTGCCAGTCTGTCGCCTTCCAATATTAACGACTGCCGCTGCCACTTCCAGGGTCTCTCTTTGTGCCCCTCTTTGGCCTACTCATGCTGCTGCCACTTCAAGGGTCTGTCATTGTGCCCCTCTTTGGCCTACTCATGCTGCTGCCACTTCCAGGGTCTGTCATTCTGCCACTCTGTCACCTTCCAATTTTAACGACTGCTTCTGCCACTTCCAGGGTCTTTGATTGTGCCAATCTGTGGCCTACTCATGCTGCTGCCACTTCAGGGTCTGTCATTGTGCCCCTCTTTGGCCTACTCATGCTGCTGCCACTTCTCTGCAGCCCGGAAGTAGCTGTTTTTTAACGCGATTCGCAACAAATTTATTCGGATCGAAGCAAATCTTTTCAGAAAATTCGGCGAACTAGCCGAATCAAATTTATGAAAAATTCGCTCATCTCTAATTAAGACCGTTCAGTAGTAATAAAAGATGTTTTCTTCCACTGCTACTCATTGCGTTTCCTCATAAATTACCATGGCATCGACCTGTAATTTAGGCCACCCTCAAAAGACGTACTCAGTCAGGCCACGCCCCCTTCTCACTCCGCAGCCGACAAGATTGAAAAAATAAAGGTAAACATCAACTTCTGTCAGCTGCAGGGGTGGGATCGAGGGAGACTTTCTCTCTGCAACGACACACAGAAACATTAAATGAAATCCATTAAATACACCCGTGCGAAGCAATTTTCTTCCACTGCTACCCATTGCGTGTCCTCATAAATTACCATGGCATAGACCTGTAATTCAGGCCACCCTCAAAAGAAGGACTTAAAAACCCGCCCCAGGTCTCGCTAAGCCACGCCACCGACTCGGTCAGGCCACGCCCCCTCCCACTCCACAGCCAATTGGGATTGAAAAAATGAAGGTAAAAATAAACTTCTGTCAGCTGCATTGACTTTCTGTCTGCAACTACACACAAACATTAAATGAAATAGATGAAATATACCCAGGCGAAGCCGGGTCCTTCTTCTAGTCTCTTAATAATATAAAAATGAGTTTCTGTCTGTCTGTCTGTCTCTCTGTCTGTTCTCTATGCGTGACCAAACTACTGGACCGATTTTCACCAAATTCGGCACACAGGTACATCAGGTGTCCGGGAAGGTTTTAGACCAGGTCTCATCTCTCTAGGACATACCGTTCCTGAGATATTCCCAAAATATGATCTCCATTAGCCAACATTACAACTGGGAACTTTGGTTTTAAACTCCAACTGCCATTCTCTGCAAAGCCACACACAGGGAGGGAGTTTCCATAACAACCAGGTAATTATCAGGAGCTGAGGATCTCATCCATTTCTATTCACTGACACTGTTAAAGGTATTCCGGTTACCATAAATATAACTTATGTTTTTTTCTATTACTACAGTTCAGTAGTAATAAAAGATGTTTTCCTCCACTGCTGCCTATTGCGTGGGCTCATAAATAAGCATGGTATTGACCTATAATTCAGGCCACCCTAAAAGAAGTACCTAAAACCCCCGCCCCAGGTCTCACTAAGCCACACCCCCAACTATGTCAGGCCACACCCCCTTTCAATCCGCAGCCAACAGAGATTGAAAAAATAAAGGTAAAAATCAACTTCTGTCAGCTGCAGGGATGGGTGGGAGGTTGACTTTCTTTCTGCAACAACACACACAAACATTAAATAAAATAGATTAAATCCACCCATACGAAGCGTCTTGCTAATCCACGCCCCCGACTCTGTCAGGTCACGCCCCCTCCCACTCCGCAGCCAAGGGGAATTTTAAAAATGAAGGTAAAAATAAACTTCTGTTTGCTGCAGGGGTGGGAGGGTGAATTACTCTCTGCAACGAAACACAAACATTTTAGATGAAATAGACTGATTGTAGACTACAACCGTTCGAAGCCCTTTGCTAAGCCACGCCCTGTCTCTGTCAGGCCACGCCCCCTCTCACTCCGCAGCCATTCTGCAACGACACACAGAAACATTAAATGAAATAGATTAAATGCACCTATGCGAAGCGCTTTGCTAAGCCACGCCCCGACTCTGTAAGGCACGCCCCCTGCCCACTCCGCAGCCAACAGGGATTGAAAAAATAAAGGTAAAATCAACTTCTGTCAGCTGCAGGAATGGGTGGGAGGTTGACTTTCTTTCTGCAATGACACACAGAAACATTAAATGAAATAGATTAAATATACCCGTGCAAAGCAATGTTTTCTTCCAATGTTACCCATGGCGTGTCCTCATAAATTACCATGGCATCGACCTGTAATTCTGGCCACCATCAAAAGAAGGACTTAAAACCCCGCCCCAGGTCTTGCAACGTCCAGCCCCGACTCAGTCAGGCCATGACCCTCCACTCCGCAGCCAATGGAGATTGAACAATTGAAGGTAAAAATCAACTTTCTCTCTGCAACGACACACAGAAACATTAAATGAAATAGATTAAATATACCCGCGCAAAGCAATGTTTTCTTTCACTGCTACCCATTGTGTTTCCTCAAATTACCATGGCATTAACCTATAATTCAGGCCACCCTGAATGAAGGACTTAATCCCCCCCACCCGTGTCCCATTAAACCACACCCCTCCCACTCCGCAAGCCAACAGGGATTGAAAAAATAAAGGTAAAAATCAACTTCTGTCAGCTGCAGGGATGGGTGGGAGGTTGACTTTCTTTCTGCAATGACACACAGAAACATTAAATGAAATAGATTAAATATACCCGCGCAAAGCAATGTTTTCTTTCACTGCTACCCATTGTGTTTCCTCAAATTACCATGGCATTAACCTATAATTCAGGCCACCCTGAAATGAAGGACTTAATCCCCCCCAACCCGTGTCCCATTAAACCACCACCCCCTCCCACTCCGCAGCCAATAGGGATTGAAAAAATGAAGGTAAAAATCAATGTCTGTCAGCTGCATTGACTTTCTCTCTGCAACGACACACAGAAACATTAAATAAATAGATGAAATATACCCAGGCGAAGCAGGGTCTTTCTGCTAGTCTCTTAATAATATAAAAATGAATTTCTGTCTGTCTGTTCTCTATGCGCGACCAAACTACTGGACCGATTTTCACCAAATTCGGCACACAGGTACATCAGGTGTCCGGAAAGGTTTTAGACCAGGTCTCATCTCTCTAGGACATACCGTTCCTGAGAATATTCCCAAAATATTGATCTCCATTAGCCAACATTACAACTGGGAACTTTTGGTTTTAAACTCCAACTGCCATTCTCTGCACAGACACACACAGGGAGGGAGTTTCCATAACAACCAGGTAATTATCAGCAGCTGAGGATCTCATCCATTTCTATTCACTGACACTGTTAAAGGTATTCCGGTTACCATAAATATAACTTATGTGTTTTTCTATTACTACAGTTCAGTAGTAAATAAAAGATGTTTTCCTCCACTGCTGTCTATTGCGTGGGCTCATAAATAAGCATGGTATTGACCTTTAATTCAGGCCACCCTAAAAGAAGTACTTAAAACCCCCGCCCCAGGTCTCACTAAGCCACACCCCTGACTCCATCAGGCAACACCCCCTTTCACTCCGCAGCCACAGAGATTGAAAAAAATAAAGGTAAAAATCAACTTCTGTCAGCTGCAGGGATGGGTTGGGAGGTTGACTTTCTTTCCTGCAACAACACACACAAACATTAAATAAAATAGATTAAATCCACCCATGCGAAGCGTCTTGCTAATCCACGCCCCCGACTCTGTCAGGTCACGCCCCCTTCCCACTCCGCAGCCAACGGGAATTGAAAAAATGAAGGTAAAAATAAACTTCTGTTTGCTGCAGGGGTGGGAGGGTGAATTTCTCTCTGCAACGACACATAAAAATTTTAGATGAAATAGACTAATTATAGACTACAACCGTTCGAAGTCTTTTGATAAGCCACGCCCCGTCTGTCAGGCCACGCCCCCTCTCATTCCGCAGCCATTCTACAACGACACACAGAAACATTAAATGAAATAGATTAAATGCACCTATGCAAAGCGCTTTGCTAAGCCACGCCCCGACTCTGTAAGTCCACGCCCCCTCCTACTCTGCAGCCAACAGGGATTGAAAAAATAAAGGTAAAAATCAACTTCTATCAGTTGCAAGGATGGGTGGGAGGTTGACTTTCTTTCTGCAACGACACACAGAAACATTTAATGAAATAGATTAAATACATCCATGCGAAGCGTCTTGCTAATCCACGCCCCAGACAGACTGACAGAAACTCATTTTTATAATATTACTAGCAGAAAGACCCGGCTTCGCCTGGGTATATTTCATCTATTTCATTTAATGTTTGTGTGTGTTGTTGCAGAAAGAAAGTCAACCTCCCACCCATCCCTGCAGCTGACAGAAGTTGATTTTTACCTTTATTTTTTCAATCTCTGTTGGCTGCGGAGTGAAAGGGGGTGTGGCCTGACAGAGTTGGGGGTGTGGCTTAGTGAGACCTGGGGCGGGGGTTTTAAGTACTTCTTTTAGGGTGGCCTGAATTAAAGGTCAATACCATGCTTATTTATGAGCCCACGCAATAGGCAGCAGTGGAGGAAAACATCTTTTATTACTACTGAACTGTAGTAATAGAAAAAAAACATAAGTTATATTTATGGTAACCGGAATACCTTTAACAGTGTCAGTAAATAGAAATGGATGAGATCCTCAGCTGCTGATAATTACCTGGTTGTTATGGAAACCTGCCCTGCCTGTGTGGCTTTGCAGAGAATGGCAGTTGGAGTTTAAAACCAAAGCTCCCAGTTGTAATGTTGGCTAATGGAGATCATATTTTGGTAATATCTCGGGAACGGTACGTCCTAGAGAGATGAGACCTGGTCTAAAACCTTCCTGGACACCTGAAGTACCTGTGTGCCGAATTTGGTGAAAATCGGTCCAGTAGTTTGGTCGCGCATAGAGAACAGACAGACAGACAGAAATTCATTTTTATATTATTAAGAGATATATATATATATATACTAGCAGAAAGACCCGGCTTCGCCTGGGTATATTTCATCTATTTCATTTAATGTTTCTGTGTGTCGTTGCAGAGAGAAAGTCAATGCAGCTGACAGGAGGTGATTTTTACCTTCATTTTTTCAATCCCTATTGGCTGCCGGAGTGGGAGGGGGGGTGGTTTAATGGGACACGGGGGGGGGTTAAGTCCTTCATTTCAGGGTGGCCTGAATTATAGGTTAATGCCAATGGTCAAATTTTGAGGAAACACAAATGGGTAGCAGTGGAAGAAAACATTGCTTTGCGCGGGTATATTTTAATCTATTTCATTTAATGTTTCTGTGTGTCGTTGCAGAGAGAAAGTCATCCTCCCTCCCATCCTGCAGCTGACAGATGTTGATTTTTACCTTCAATTGTTCAATCTCCATTGGCTGCGGAGTGGAGGGGTCATGGCCTGACTGGAGTCGGGGGCGTGACGTTGCAAGACCTGGGGCGGGGTTTTAAAGTCCTTCTTTTGATGGTGGCCAGAATTACAGGTCGATGCCATGGTAATTTATGAGGACACGCCATGGGTAACAGTGGAGGAAAACATTGGCTTGCACGGGTATATTTAATCCTATTTCATTAATGTTTCTGTATGTTGTTGCAGAAAGAAATGCTTCCCTCCCACCCCTGCAGCTGACAGAAGTTGATTTACCTTCATTTTTTCAATCCCGTTGGCGCGGAGTGGGAGGGGGCGTGCCTGACAGAGTCGGAGCGTGGTTTCCGAGATCTGGGGCGTAGGGTCAGAGTGGCATGAATTACAGTCGATGACATGGTAATTTATGGGACGCCGCAATGGGTAGCAGTGGAAAAAACATCTTTTATTAGTACTGAATAGTCGTAGTCTAAAATTAGTAAATT
>ONZH01029611.1:0-15736 GCA_900303285.1 Rhinella marina | reverse complement strand
TACAGACCAAAAGTTTGGACACACCTTCTCATTCAAAGAGTTTTTTGTATTTTCATGACTATGAAAATTGTAGATTCTCATCAAAACTATGAATTAATAAATGTGGAATTATATATTTAACAAAAAAGTGTGAAACAATTGAAAATATGTCTTATATTCTAGGTTCTTCAAAGTAGCCACCTTTTGCTTTGATTACTGCTTTGCACACTCTTGGCATTCTCTTGATAAGCTTCAAGAGGTAGTCACCTGAAATGGTATTCCAAAAGTCTTGAAGGAGTTCCCAGAGATGCTTAGTAGAGATGAGCGAGCACTAAAATGCTCGGGTGCTCGTTATTCGAGTCGAACTTTTCCCGATGCTCGGGTGCTCGTTTCGAATAACGAACCCCATTGAAGTCAATGGGAGACTCGAGCATTTTTGCGGGGGACCAAGGCTCTGCCTAGGGAAGGCTGGGTGAAAACCTGGAAACCTCAGAAAATGATGGAAACACCACGGAAATGGACAGGAAACAGCAGGGGCAGCATGCATGGTTGCCTCTGAGGCTGCTTAATCCCACCATTACCCCAAATCCTCAGGCAACAGCCTGGTGGTTACCCTCATGGCAATTGTGCTCACCCAGACCAAGAAAGGAGAGGCAAATACCCATCACATGTTAGGGAAGCACCCAACTAGGTGCAACGAAGGTCCATCACCGCCTGCAGGTGACACCACTGCTCATGCTGGCACTACAGCTGACATCAAGTTTAGTATCTGTTCTTATCAGTTGCTGTGCCTGCTGGTGGTATAGTGGTGAGCATAGCTACTTCCCAAGCAGTTGATCTGGGTTCCATTCCCGTCTATCGCAGGAGGCAATGCAGAATCAGTACAATATCTAATACGTCCCCTGTAGGTGGGGGGGCAGGGTGGGGCAAGGAGGTTTCGGTGGAAGAGCCAGAGGAGTGCTTTCTGGGCTAGCATGTGTGTTGGTGACAACAGCCGGATGTATTTAGAATGACGACGCAGGACCCCAACTTAAAAATTTAGAATCAACCGGTACAGTCGTAAATTATGAGATTGATCAAGTGTGGCATGACTTTTTAGATGGAGATTGCATGTGGTCACGTACTCCCTGGAACCCCATAGTCACCCCTTCTCTGATGTGCTAGCCGAGAACATTCTCTGCCCCAATTCGCAAGACCTTTTGCTGTTTCCGTGTGCTGACAGTGTGGATTTACCAGTGTTGTCTGAGGAGGTGGTGGACAATGGCGAGACACAGGTGTCGGGGGGTGAGGTAGTTGTATGGGAAGCAAGTTACAGAGGGGACTCCTTAGGGGGGACTTTCTCATGATGGGACAGATTCAACTTGGGTGGATCAGGCACATTAACAGATGAATTTTTTTGGGGGTTTATTTAACTTTTATTTAGCAAAAATAACCACAGAGATATTTATTCGCTATCTTCTCTGCGCAGTCTGGCATTGGGGTTCCTCACTTTGATGGCGAGCTGTGCCGCTCTCTCCACAATGGTCTGTAGCTTCTTAGATGGAGACTTTGTCAGCGATTTCAGTACAGAAGGACTTGTTGCTCATCCACAGAACCTCGTCCTCCATGACATTGTGGACAAGGAATTTGCGGGTGGACCAGGAATTTGCGAAACCCTGTGAGCAGCATGTGTTTGGTCTTCTACTTGCTACCGTATCCAATGTTTGGCAATATAGATTCGCAAGTAATATTATTTTTCACACCTATCCCAAAAATAAAAATGCATGCAGTATGCGCAAATAAAACTTGGAACTAGAATTGGAGAGAGGGCCTGTAGGTGGACCTCCGGAAAAATAGTTTGAATAGAGGGCCTGTAGGTGGACCTCCGGAAAAATTGTTTGAAGAGAGGGCCTGTAGGTGGACCTCTGGAAAAATTGTTGGAATAGAGGGCCTGTAGGTGGACCTCTGGAAAAATTGTTTGAATAGAGGGCCTGTAGGTGGACCTCTGGAAAAATTGTTGGAATAGAGGGCCTGTAGGTGGACCTCTGGAAAAATTGTTGGAATAGAGGGCCTGTAGGTGGACCTCTGGAAAAATTGTTGGAATAGAGGGCCTGTAGGTGGACCTCTGGAAAAATTGTTTGAATAGAGGGCCTGTAGGTGGACCTCTGGAAAAATTGTTGGAATAGAGGGCCTGTAGTTAGACCTCTGGAAAAATTGTTGGAATAGAGGGCCTGTAGGTGGACCTCTGGAAAAATTGTTTGAATAGAGGGCCTGTAGGTGGACCTCTGGAAAAATTGTTGGAATAGAGGTCCTGTAGGTGGACCTCTGGAAAAATTATTTGAATAGAGGGCCTGTAGGTGGACCTCTGGAAAAATTGTTGGAATAGAGGGCCTGTAGGGGGGCCCTCCTAAAAAATTGTTTGAAGAGAGGGCCTGTAGGGGGCCCTTCTGAAAAATTGTGCTAAAAGAGTGCCAGTTGGACCTCTAAAAAATGGCGTTTTTTGGGTCAGCATTAGGCAAAGACGATATGGAGGAGGAGGAGTAGGAGGAGGAGTAGAGAGGAGGAATCGGATACATAAGTTATTTAAATCTTTAGCTGCTTTCCCCCAGAGGAGATTTGAATTTCGGTGAAATCCAGGCTTTGTTCATTTTAATAAGCGTCAGCTTGGCAGCGCTGTCAGTTGACTGGCGTGTACGCTTATCGGTGATGACGCCACCAGCTGCACTGAATACCCGCTCTGACAGAACGCTAGCGGCAGGGCAGGCCAGCACCTCCAAGGCGTACAGCACCAGTTCAGGCCACGTGTCCAGCTTTGAAACCCAGTAGTTGTATGGAGCAGAGTGATCGGTCCGGACGTTGGTATGGTCAGCTAGGTACTCCCTCACCATCTTTCTGTACAGATCCCCCCTACTCTGCCTAGACTGGGGACAGGTGACAGTGTCTTGCTGGGGTGACATAAAACTGGCAAAGGCCTTGGAGAGCGTTCCCCTGCCAGTGCTGGACAAGCTGCCTGCTCGCCTCCTCTCCCCCGCTACTTGGCCCACAGAACCATGCCCTCTGCCGCTAGCGGCGTCAGATGGGAAGAATTGTTTCAGCTTGTGCACCAGGGCCTGTTGATACCTATTCACTCTCATACTCCTTTCCTCTGCAGGGATGAGAGTGGAAAGGTTCTGCTTGTACCGTGGGTCCAGGAGAGTGAACACCCAGTAATCGGTGTTGGAAAAAATTCTTCTAACGCGAGGGTCACGGGATAGGCAGCCTAACATGAAGTCTGCCATGTGCGCCAGAGTCCCAACACGCAAGAATTCCCTCTCCTCACTGGCCTGACACTCCATTTCCTCCTCCTCCTCCTCCTCCTCCAAGTCCTCCTCTTCAGCCCATACACGCTCAAGAGTTAAGGACTGAGCACTGGTACCCTCTACTGTCTCGCCGACATTCTCCTCCTCTTCCTCCTCATCCTCATCCCCCTGTGGCGGCTGGGGACGGAATACCGAGGGGCAGCCACCGCCATGAGATTTCGAAAGGCCTCGGTCTCTACCAGCCTATAGGGCAGCATCTCCAGGCTAAGCAATTTGGAGATGTGGACGTTGAGGGCTTGGGCATGTGGGTGGGTGGAACTGTATTTCCTCTTGTGCTCCAGCGTCTGCTGTAAAGACAGCTGAAAGCTGCGCTGGGACACGTTGGTGGACGATGTGGAGGATCGTGGAGGCGAAGTTGTGGTTTTCCGGCGGGAGGCGCTCGTGCCGGGGTCCTGAGCAGGGGGTTGACTAGCAGAGGCAGCGAGTGACGCGGGGGGTTGACTAGCAGAGGCAGCGAGTGACACAGGGGAAGGAGCAGTGGTGTGACCCGCAGGAGGTGGTGAACGGCCTTGGTTCCATTGAGTGGGGTGTTTAGCACTCATATGCCTGCGCATGCTGGTGGTGGTTAGGCTAGTAGTGGTGGCACCCCTGCTGATCCTGGTGTGGCACAGGTTGCACACCACAGTCCGTCGGTCATCCTCACTTTCTTTAAAGAACCTCCAGACTTGCGAACATCTAGGCCTCGCCATGGGAGCTTCACTACGTGGAATAGTTGCTGCTGATGCACCAGCTCTGGCCCTGCTTCTCCCTCTGGCCACACCACTGCCTCTTACAACCTGTTCTGGTGCAGCACTCGCCTCCGCCTCAGAAGCACTGTCTTCACTCGGCATATCAACCCAGCTTGGGTCAGTCACCTCGTCATCCTCCGATTCCTCAGTCTGCTCCCTCCTCGGAATTCCTCCCCTAACAACAACTTCACCACTGTCTGACAACCGTGTCTCCTCATCGTCCGACACCTCTTTACAAACTTCTTCCACTAAGTCAACATTGTCATCATCATCATCATCACCCACAGACTGCGACAGTTGGAAAACTTGGGCATCGGGAACGAGGTCAGCAGCAACCTGAGAAGTGGTTTGTGACTCTGGGAAGGGTCCAGAAAACAGTTCCTCAGAGTATGCCGGATCGCATTCCAAATTTTCCTGGGAGGGGGCAGACTGGGGGGAAGGAGGTTGAGGTGGAGGAGCCAGAGGAGTGCTCCCTTGGGTAACGTGGGTGGACTGCGTGGAAGACTGACTGGTGGACAAATTACTTGAAGCATTGTCAGCAATCCACGAGATCAGCTGTTCGCACTGTTGTGGTTTCAACAGTCCTCTACCACGTGTCCCTGTAAATTGAGACATGAAGCTAGGGAGTGTAGCTCTGCGGAATTCCCCTGCTCCCTCATCAGCGGGTACTGTCTCACCCTGCCCAGGACCACGGCCTCTGCCCCCTGCAGTAATTGAATGCCCACGCCCACGCCCTCGCCCTCGACCCTTAGCCCTGGGGTTCAACATTTTTTGTATATAGGTGTATGATAAAAAAAAAATAAATTAAGTCCGGTAGAATTAAGTGACGTACAGAAAGTGTCACCAGGACAGTATATACGGATGTGAGCGAATGTTTTGAACTGAGAAACAGAAAGGTTACACACAGCTGAGTCAAATGGATTTGTATCACTGAGCTAAAACAACTGAAAAAATTATTTTTTTATATTTTCTTTTTTTGGGAACGTGACGTGCAAGAACTATGGTAGGACTGACTGACACCCTGTTAATGGTGGCTATTTAGTCTGCGACCCAGAGAAATGTCGCACAGAGAGTTTTCTGGATCAAGCGGTAGATGATATTGGTAGCAAATGACTTGGTTGTATTGTGTGACGTACAGAAAGTGTCACCTGGACAGTATATACGGATGGGAGCGAATGTGCTGAACTGTGACACACAGAAAGGTTACACGCAGCTGAGTAAAATGGATTTGTATCACTGAGCTAAAACAACTGAAAAAATATATATTTTTTTTATATTTGTTTTTTTATATTTTTTTTACAATTTTGTTTTTTTGGGAACGTGACGTGCAGGAAATATGGTAGAACTCACTGACACCCTGTTAACGGTGACTATTTAGTCTGCGACCCAGACAAATGTTGCACAGAGAGTTTTCTGGATCAAGCTGTAGATGATATTGGTAGCAAATGACTTGGTTGTATTCTGTGACGTACAGAAAGCGTCACCTGGACAGTATATATGGATTGGAGTGAGTCAGTGCTGAACTGTGACACACAGAAAGGTTACACAGTGCTGTGTGCAATGGATTTGTATCACTGAGATAGAACAATAAAAAAAAAAAACAGGGTTAGATATGGCGATAGCTGCACTACTAGTGCCAGCCAGACAAGTGACAAAAAAAAATAAAATAAAATGTCTTCTAGCCCTTAGAAGGGCTGTTGGGTTCTTTGTGGGTGATCCCTGCCTAACAGACAACTAAATGCAGGCCCTAACACTGTCCCTGAAAGGCAGCAGCTCTATCCCTAACGACATCCACACGGCATCTGAGACGAGCACCGCGGCCAGTCGGTAGTATATTCCTGGGTCACCTGATCAGGCCAGCCAACCCCTGCTATCGACATGTAAGGGCCCCACGTGATGCTGGGTGGTACGCAGAGTCTCCTGGCTTGTGATTGGCTGTGTTTTTAGGCGCCAAAAAAGCACGATGCGGAAGTTGCCATTTCCTCGAGTATGGCGAGATACTCGTCCGAGCTTCGAGTACTTACGAGTACCCTAATACTCGAACGAGTACCAAGCTCGGACGAGTATGCTCGCTCATCTCTAATCCTTAGTAATTGTTGGCCCTTTTGCCTTCACTCTGCGGTCAGCTCACCCCAAACCATCTCGATTGGGTTCAGGTCTGGTGACTGTGGAGGCCAGGTCATCTGGCGTAGCACCCCATCACTCTCCTTCTTGGTCAAAAAGCCCTTACACAGCCTGGAGGTGTGTTTGGGGTCATTGTCCTGTTGATAAATAAATGATGGTCCAACTAAACGCAAACCAGATGGAATAGCATGCCGCTGCAAGATGCTATGGTAGCCATGCTTGTTCAGTACGCCTTCAATTTTGAATAAATCCCCAACAGTGTCACCAGCAAAGCACCCCCACACCATCACACCTCCTCCTCCATGCTTCACGGTGGGAACCAGGCATGTAGAGTCCATCCGTTCACCTTTTTTACGTCGCAGAAAGACACGGTGGTTGGAACCAAAGATCTCAAATTTGGACTCATCAGACCAAAGCACAGATTTCCACTGGTCTAATGTCCATTCCTTGTGTTCTTTAGCCAAAACAAGTCTCTTCTGCTTGTTGCCTATCCTTAGCAGTGGTTTCCTAGCAGCTATTTTACCATGAAGGCCTGCTGCATACAGTCTCCTCTTAACAGTTGTTGTAGAGATGTGTCTGCTGCTAGAACTCTGTGTGGCATTGACCTGGTCTCTAATCTGAGCTGCTGTTAACCTGCGATTTCTGATGCTGGTGACTCGGATGAACTTATCCTCCACAGCAGAGGTGACTCTTGGTCTTCCTTTCCTGGGGCGGTCCTCATGTGAGCCAGTTTCTTTGTAGTGCTTGATGGTTTTTGCGACTGCACTTGGGGACACTTTCAAAGTTTCCCCAATTTTTCGGACTGACTGATTTCTTAAAGTAATGATGGCCACTCATTTTTCTTTACTTAGCTGCTTTTTTCTTGCCATAATACAAATTCTAACAGTCTATTCAGTAGGACTATCAGCTGTGTATCCACATGACTTCTGCCCAACACAACTCATGGTCCCAACCCCATTTATAAAGCAAAAAATCCCACTTATTAAACCTGACAGGGCACACCTGTGAAGTGAAAACCATTTCAGGTGACTACCTCTTGAAGCTCATCAAGAGAATGCCAAGAGTGTGCAAAGCAGTAATCAAAGCAAAAGGTGGCTACTTTGAAGAACCTATAATATAAGACATATTTTCAGTTGTTTCACACTTTTTTGTTAAGTATAAAATTCCACATTTGTTAATTCATAGTTTTCGGTGTGAATCTACAATTTTCATAGTCATGAAAATACAGAAAACTCTTTGAATGAGAAGGTGTGTACAAACTATTGGTCTGTACTGTATATATATATATATATATATATATATATATATATATATATATATATATAATTTTTTTTTTTGGGTGGGGGCAAAAATTGTGTAAAATTGCCTGACCTTAACACCACCTGTGCTTCGTGTGCTGTATAACGTTAGTGTATCCTAAATACCTGACATCCAGTGTATTTTTTTCTTCCGCTTCAAGGCAACATTACCTGCACAGTATCTGCTTTATAAAGTTTGTGCATACTAAATACCTGACATCCAGTGTATTTTTTTCTTCCGCTAATTAAGGCCGCATTACCTGCGCAGCGTCTGCTGTATAACGTTTGTGCATTCTAAATACCTGACATCCAGTATATATATATTTTTTTGCCTTTAATCAAGACGGCATTACCTGCGCAGCGTCTGCTGTATAACATTTGAACATCCTAAATACCTGTGACATTCAGTGTAATTTTTATCTGATGCTAATCAAGGTGACATTACCTGTGCTACGTCTACTGTATAACGTTTGAACATCCTAAATACCTGTGACATTCAGTGTAATTTTTTCTGCCGCTAATCAAGGCGACATTACCTGTGCTATGTCTGCTGTATAACATTTGAACATCTTAAATACCTGTGCTACGTCTGCTGTATAATGTTTGAACATCCAATAATTAATATTTCCTTTTACCTGTTCTTAAGAGGTAACATCGGCACCCCTAAAGATAAAGTAAAATCATGGTCCATGAAATTAGATGCCGAACCAGAATCTACAAATGCCTTACCCAGACTCTTATGACTGCAGGAGATAATAACCATTGGTTATTACAACAATATTTTGTTTCTTACCAATCCAGGCGACAGCTTATCCTTCCGGGGTTCAGAATGAGAGGCCCTCTGGGAAGGAGGAAGTCTGGGGCATTGTTAAAGCCAGTGATCCATCTCACCACAATAAAAACAGGCTACTCTAAGACGTCTTTGGTCCCTCGTGGTTACCCCAAGTTGCATGGGTTCCCCTCGTTGATCTTCTACTAGGGACTTCATCCATTGGAGGAGGAGATGGTCGTTCCCTCTGTCTTTCCTGAAGGCGTCCGTCCAGTCGAAGAACTAATTCCATTGTCAGTTCTAAAGAGTCAGAAGAGGGGTAGCTAACCAACATGTCTTTCATTTCTTCAGACAAACTTACCCGAAATTGGCTTTTTTGTCCAGGGTCATTCCAGCCAGAAGGAACGCACTATTTACGAAACTAAGTGCAATATTCCTCAACTGGATGGTCACCCTGCCTAAGAGTCCTCACCTTATTCGGCTCATCATGCAACAAACTTTAGGCTTGAAAAAACACCTCCACTGATGCTAGACAGGGGGAGTCAGGGGTAAGGGAAAAAGCACACTCTTGCGGGTCTCCTTGCAGCAAAGAGATAATGATCCCCACCCTCTGTTGTTCGGAGCCCGAATAATGGGGGCGTAGTCGAAAATATAATTTGCAACTCTCCCTGAAAGTTAAAAAAGACCTATGTTCCCCAGAGAAATGGTCAGGAAGTTTGATATGGGGTTCAAGGTTTAATACAGAAAGCGTTGCCACCGAGGAGGTCTGGAGCAGCTCCTGTTATTGTAGCCTCTCTGCTAGCTCCTGTACGACCTGGGCCATGTTGCACATATGGTCTGTAAGGACCCGTAATGGCTCCATGGTAGTTTGGGCCTGAGATTTTGTCAAATTCTGTCACTCGTGCGGGGGTAAGAGCAACCCTGAGCTTAAACCCCACCTCTGACCCTGTCTACTTGCATGACCCGTCCTAGGTGACAGCGTACAACTAGTCGACGGTCCCTAACCTGGGTACATTCTGTGGTGTACAGGGAGGGGAACATGAGGAGAACACAATAAACAAACAGAACAGACACACCCAATAACCAAGTCACCAAGCAAGGGTCAAACCCGGAAGTCACGTCAAATCCAAAGGAGCGAGCATGAAGAAGGTCAAACAAACAAGCCGAAGTCAAAACCAGGAGGGAGCGAGGTACCAAAGGATGAGACGGAGAACGTAGTCGAGTATTCAAGCCAAAGTCGAGTATTCAAGCCAAAGCCGAGCCAGTAATTGCAAATAGGAACACACAAGCTCTGGATGGAAGACCAATCTCAGGCAGCCTGTGGCTGGCAGGTTGCTTGTTTAAATAGGGCTCCAAGTAGGTCATGTGACTTGGTAGTGTCACGTGACCTAATTCCAAAACTAAAGCAGGTGAGCGCTGGCTTCCCTGCCAGTGCTTAGAGGTAAAGGTAGGTCCCGTAATGAGGCCAGTGTCACGTGACCTATAACACACATATTCATAGCTGAGCGCTGGCCTCCCTGCTAGCGCTCAGAAGCTCCTCCTGCCTGTCATCATGGGAATGGGGAGGACGCCTGCCGCACTGAGACTGAACACACACCGGGTCCTCCCCGCCCCTGTTGTCATGGAGATGAGGACGCTGATTTTCTAATCCAACCGACCTTAATTTACCCGTCAGACGTCTATGAGGGACCGTGTCAAACGCTTTTGCAAATGACCCATCTTCTTTGTCCAGCTGTCACCCCATATCACTTCTTCTATATGCCTCAAAGCTACTTGAGCAACATGTCCATTCTGAACTTTCCTCTCACCTCTCCTCCAAACCACTCTTGGACCGGTTACAATCTGGCTTCCGACCCCACCACTCGACTGAAACTTCCCTTACCAAAGTCGCCAACGACCTACTAACAGCCAAAACCAAAAAACATTACTGTGTTCTCCTCCTCCTTCACCTGTCCTCTGCCTTTGACACTGTCGACCACTCCCTTCTGGTACAAACTCTCTCATCTCCTGGCATCATTAAAGGGTTTCTGTCACCAGTTTTTTCGGTATGAATCAGGCTGACATTAGAGATGTGCTAATGTCACCTGATTCCAAATATATATCTGTTTTATTTACTGGTGCCCCCATTTTTATATAAAATGAACTTTTATTTTATGCTAATAAGGCCTCTAGGTGAAAGGGGCGTTACCTCTGCTCCTAGAGGCTCTGTTGATTGACAGGACCAGGCAGAGAAGAAACACTCCATTCACCATAGCTTGCAAGGACCTTCAATGATTTCATGACCATGTGATCAGTCACATGGTTTAGGAGGAGACAGGCTGTTTGCACAACAGTTTATGTTTAAAGCGTGAAAGTGTTTTAATTTCCATATGAGAAAAATCCACAGGAGGTCTGCTTCTTGGGATTTTACAGGGGTAACATTTAACATAAAAATACAAAACTTTTAAGCTCCTTCTAAAAGGCTAATGTGTTTCAGAAAAATATACTGGCACAATAATATGAGAGGAGGCAAATCTAGCTCCTCCCATGTCCCACCCTAAAAATAATAAATTAAGAATTTCACCCAAGGTTCTCATCTCACACTACATCCTGTTTACAACATCAGAACCATGAAGTCCCTGATTGGAATTCTCTGCCTCCTCTCAGCTCTTGTAGTAACAAGTAAGTTTTCAGAAAGGTTGAAGTCCTGAATTATTTATCTTTTGTTTTATACTTTGTTATTTACTTTGTATTTTTATGGATTTATTAATAATATTGTTAACGATTATACACAGTATTACTAATAATATGAAATAATAAAACAAATGATGAATGTAATAGTAATATAACATTTATAATCTTTTCTTCATGTTAACCCTCCCAATGCCTGGTAAACATTTACTTCCGCTCCTATTCCTAATGCGACATAAGCTATTAAACATTGTTCTCAGATGCTGCTAATCTCAGTACATTGCATCAGAATAACAACAGTGTAATAAGTAATGAATGTCCATCTTGTGTACCATCTCTTTAGGTTACGCTCTGTCGTGCACACAATGTATTTCTACTGAAGCAACATGCTCAGGTCCCAGCATTACCTGTCCTTCAGGACATCAGTGTGGAATTGCGTACACAGAAACCAGCGCTGGTGAGTTGTCTGATTAAGTTAAATTTTTTCTAAAAGTTAGGAGGGGATTTGACTCTTATGTAACTCAAGCTTAATTGTTGCATACAGTTCTGTAAATTTTCAATATACCTTTCTTTCCAGTTACTAACCATTTTAATACCCCTGTTTGCTGTCAGTGAATGGGCACATTGGGTGCATTCCTGTTTACATTCAGGGACTGAAAACCTAAAAAGCATTACAGTACTACGAGTGTCTCCGGTCTAGACAATCCTTTGTGACCTAAACCGTCTGGAGTCAATATTGATACATTTTACCTGCAGTGAAACATTGTAATAAAAACTAAAAATAAACAAAGGATATCAGGACAGACTAACAGAGGATTGTCTACACCGTAACAATTCCAGCACCTAAGTGAGCAGGACTAGATCCGTACGGGTTTTCAGACTTTAGATGTTTGAAAAGTCTAGAAAAGAACTGCAGGCAGATCTGGGAACTCACCTTCTATTATATTAACCTATAGTAAGCTGTAGAATTTTGCATATTTAGATTTTCATAGTAAAAATTCAACCGGATTAAAAAAAAAAAAAAAAAAGTTTGCAGAGTATCACAAATGCTAATTTCTTCCTAATCTGTTTCCTTCTATTTTTGGCTTCAAAGCAGGCAGCACTAGAATGCAGGGAAGTAATTTAGACCAAATCCAATTAGGGGTGACAATGTATAGACTACAAAATCCTCTGCCTCTCAGGTCTCTTGCTACCACCAACATGCTTACAGCTCTGTATGTATGAGGGCTAAATAAGTGCTTATGAAGCGTTTGTGATAAATTATGAAGGAATGTGACCTGTTATAAGAACAGACATTGGTGACTCCGCCTATCGGTAGGTGCGGATCATAGTGAACATGGGAGGACAGGATACATACTGTATATTTATACATCGATGGAAGACAGTAGTACCAAAGGGACCTAGAACCAAAGGACTATGCTTCATAAAAAAGAAAAAAAAAATGGCAAAAATTGTGATTACGAAATCCAAGTCTGTTTTCTGCCCAAACAAAAGCACATAGGAAACAGCAGATGGAAACTATAAAACAAGGATGTTTGAGTTTAGTTCACAGACCTTTAACCCTTTCAGTACCGGAGGTTTTTTCGGCTTTGCGCTTTCGTTTTGCGCTCCCTGCCTTAAAAAAGCCATAACTGTTTTATTTTTCTGTTCACATAGCTGTACGAGGGCTTGTTTTTTGCGGGACAAGTTGTACTTCTAACGCCACCATTTAATATTGCATATGGTGTAGTGGGAAGTGGGAAAAAAATTCCAAATCGGGTGAAATTGCAAAAAAAAACGCTATTCCACTACAGTTCTACGGATTTTTTATTTACAGCGTTCGATGTTCATTAAAACTGACCAGTTACTTTCATTCTACTGGTCAGTATGAATCCGGCAATACCTAATATGTATAGTTTTTCCTGCGTTTTGATAGTGATAAAATAATTATAAAGTTGGACTTTTTTTTTTGTCATATCTTGACCCCTATAACTTTTTGGTATTTATGTGTACGGAGCTGTATGGGGGCTCATTTTTTGCGAGGAGATCTGAAGTTTTTATTGATACCATTCTGGGGTGTGTATGACTTTTTGATCACATGTTATTAAATTTTTTTTAGAATAAAAAGCGACAAAAAACAGCGAATCGCCATTTTGACGCTTTTTTCCGCCACACAATTCGCCGTATTGGAATTTTTTAAAAATATTTTAAAAGTATGGGCGTTTTTAGTCATGGTGATACCCATGATGTCTATATTTATTGTTATTTAGGTATTTATTTTTTAATTATACGGAAAGGGGGGTGATTTAAACGTTTATATATTTTTTTATATATATATTTTAAATTTTTTTTAATTTTTTGTGATTATTTTAAAGCTCAAATATGAGCAAATAGATTGTGTTTTTAATTTTTCTTTATGAGCAATCAGGGCTTTTTAATTTTGAATTAAAAACCGAATTTGCTTATTTCTTATCCTGGCCTGCCATCTAGTGGCCAGAATAAGAATTGCACTTTGAAAGCTATAAACCTTATCAGCGAGGTTTACAGCTTTCAGGTCGTGTACAGACACCCCATTTGACCACATAGGGGGGGGTCTGTAGACCACCCGGAAGTGTACGCTTCCGGGTTTTTGCGCTACTAGATGCCGTGATCTCATGTGATCACAGCATCTAATTGCTGAAGAGGAAATCGCCGATGGCGGTAAGTACCAACAAGTCTCTGCTGGTAGAAACAGCAGAGACTTGCCGGCCATGACGCCCGCCGCACGTGAGAGCCTAAGGGTTAATGTCTGATGGTTGCAACTTTCTCAAACAACATTTGATACAACACACTTAATGGGTTGGCAGATCTTCATCAACGTCCACAGTTCTTTTGGGCGGTTTGCCAGAGAGTAATGGGTGTGCCAGGGTCCTGTAACAGCTCCCAATTCCAAAACATGTCTTTAAGAATAAAATGACATAAAACTTAGAGACTGTGCCACTTTATAGCATGCAGAACCCTCACCTCTTATCACTATGCCACCAACCCTTACCCCTAAACCACAAGACTTATTATGACCTGCAGGACACAGCATTTTTTATTTTCATCCTCAACTTTTGTAGTGCACTTAAAAATAGTTCTATACCATTTACTTTTTTTCGGGGAGGGAATAGCAATTCCACCAATTTGTCTTTTTCAATATCTTTTACATTTATCTTGCATTTTCTGTTTGCCTTAAATAACATGTGACCGTTATTCTATGGGTCAGCGTGATTACTGAAATACCAAATTGATATTGCTTTTATGCTTATTTTAGAACCTATTTTCATAACCCTCTTAAGAAATTCTGAGTTAATCAAGATGGGTGGTCCTCTGGGCAGGACCGTCATCTCTTGGTTAGAACGCAGAGTGATTACAAAGAGCATGTCTTGCTCTGCAGGAATTGTCCTGTCCTGTACTGTACAGACACTGTGTAATATCTAACTTCCCCTGAGGTGGTGTTGCAAGAAAGTTGAACAACTATTGTCCGGTTTCTCAGCCCTATAAGTTACAACTCATTGCTGAAAATCATAGCAGAAAAAAACTGTGGAGTCGGTAAGCTAAAGCTCTGACTCCGACTCCGACTCCTCAATTTCCTCTAACTCTGATTCCGACTGCCGACTCCAACTCTCAGTCCGACTCCGACTCCCTCATACATGGCATATGTTTAAGTGATAACAAACTTTGCATAAATCAATAGTACACATATATTACAAACTTTTTGGTCATGGCATATGTTTTACTGGATATCTTTACTCTGATCTTTCAGTATCAGGCTTCGCTCTGGGTACAGCTCACTTAGGGCCTGATGTATGAAAACTGTCTAGGTCTAAGAATTTATTTGGTGCCCATAGCAACCAATTAGAGCTCCCCTTTCATTTCTCCAGAGCACTATATGAAATCAAAGGGGAGCTCTGATTGGTTTCTATGGTCAACAACGAAACTTCTACACCTAGACAGGTTTCATACATAAGGACCTAGGTGTTTTAAATCAGAGGAAAAGCAAACAAAAACATAAAGCATACAGAGAGAACATGCACTGGACAATTAATTTATACACAGTTTTTGAAAGTTTAAATATACTAAGAAGTACTTGCCTTAAAGGGGTTTTCTCAGCACATTGATTCACTGGTGACAGGCAGTTTGCACTCACTCTGCCTCCTGAGGCTCTGGGTGGGTCTCCAGAAGTTATTAACATATATAAACTTACTCACAATTACGGGTAAAGCCATCCTTCTCAGTCCTCACAACACTTGGACCTTTTGCTTACTGCAGATAATCACTCAGAGCTCAGTCCCATCATTCTTCACTGCTCTCAGTCAATCAGATAACAGTCTGCAGGTTACCATAGAAACCTGTGTGCAGTGAGAGACCTGCTGAACTGTCTATAGTTCATGACTAAAGTAAAAATCTACTGACCACTGTATTTATAAAATGTCTTCTTTTAACCTTTATGATAAAAGCTAATCTTTGTAACTAGTGAGAAAACCTCTTTAGTCCTGTTTTCTCCAGCTGATCTGAGATGAGTGCAGCCATTCCTTCCCAGTGCCTTTTTCCTCTGATCTGTAGCAGAGGAGCTTCACTACTGAGCATCTACATAAAGGGCATCACACATTCATCTAAACTGAAAGCCTAGATCCTTACATCAGGAATAGAACAGACATTTATAGGACATTTCATCATTTTCCCAAATTCTTATGAAAATATATTCAGCACATATTGCATTGAACTAAATGTACCGAAGTCGGCCCATTTTATACCGACTCCAACTCCGACTCTGACTTCACCAAACTGGACACCGACTCCAACTCCATGACTCCGACTCCACAGCCC